>MU688597.1:63615-89038 GCA_026770625.1 Nicotiana glauca | reverse complement strand
ACCAAAAATCCAGGCCCTGAAAATCCTCTTACGCGATCGCATAACAGACCATGCGATCGCATAGCTCTGCTTCTTCCTACTACGCAATCGCATTAACACCCACGCGACTGCACTGAACAAGTTCCTCGACCTATGCAATCGCAGACACCTTTACGCGATAGCATAGAGAAAAATCTCCACCCCCTCAGAACCTTCTATGCGATCACAGACATACCCACGCGATCGCATAGAGTAAAATTTCTCTGCAAATTTCTGCTGCACTATTCATGTTCAAAATTCCCCGTTAGCCATCCGAATTCACCCCGAGGCCCTCGGGACCTCAACCAAATGCGCAGATATGTTCTATTACTTCATTCAAACTTGCTCGTAACATAAAAACACTATCATAAACATCAAAATCATCGAATTACCACGGATTCAAGCCTAAGTTAAACTAAAACTTCCGAAACTTGCATTTGTCCTAAAACCCGACCTAAACACCTCCGAATGACCTGAAACTTTGCACGCATATCCAAAATCACCTAACGGAGCTACTACAACTCTCGTAATTCCATTTCAATCCTCGGATCAAAATCTCACCTACCAACTGGAATTCGCCAAAATCCAACATTAGCCAATTCAAGCCTAATTCTACACTAGACCTCCAAATTCAATTCCGATTGTGCTCCTAAGTCACAAATCATCCCCCGAAACAAGTCAAATCATCATAAATCCGTTCCGAGCCTTCTAACTCATAAGTCAACATTCGGTTGACTTTTCCAAACTAACCTTCTCATAAAGAGACTAATTGTCTCATTTCTAACCGAACTCTATCCGAATTACTTCAAATTCTCCAAACACATATAATGAAACATATAGAAGCATAAAATAGGGAAAACGGGACGGTAACTCCCGTAACGACGGGTCGGGTCATTACAAGTTGTTAAGTCATCAACAACAGATGAAGGAAGAACCTCAGGGAGTTGAACTGTAGTAGTGTGATGGGCAGGACTGCTTGGAAAATCATCTGGAAATGAAATATCATCAGGATTTGTAGAACTGCCTTGAAGATCTTGAGTGAGTGGAATATGTGGTGGAGTGACAGCAACAGAATCATCTTGGTGTGCCAAGTTAGATACTGAAGTGTCTTGTGATGTGATGGAATGCTAAGGTAGAGGCAACACAAGATCATCAAAGTCAGAATCATAGGCTGGAGTTATAATAGGAAGTTGTTGATCCTTCATGGGGTTGTTCATGTGTTGGAGAAAAGGAAATACATCTTCCTTAAAGACAACATCCCTACTCACAAAAGGGCAGTTATTGTGCAAGTCATAGAGTTTGTAACCCTTTTGCACCAATGAGTACCCCCAAAATATAGTTGGTAATTCTCTAGGTGAGAATTTGTGTTGTCTTTTAAGATTTGTAGCATAGGCCAGGCAACCAAATACCCTGAGATGAACTAGGGTGACATATTTGTGAAATACCAGCTCAAAAGGTGATTTACCAGAAAAAATTCTAGAAGGAACTCTATTGATACAGCTGTTAAAACACACTCACCCTAGAATTTTAAAAGCAATCCAGCTTGGAATCTCAAGGATCGTGCAGTATCCAAAACGTACCTATGCCTTCTTTCAACAACTCCATTTTGTTGAGGAGTGTATGGGCAGGAGCTTTGATGCACTATCCCTTCAGACTGCAATAAGGTTGTCAACTGCTTGTTAAAAAACTCTCCTCCATTGTCCGTTCTTAGTGTTTTAGGGGTAGTAGAGAACTTATTTCATGGTAGTGAAATAAAGTGTCTCAAAACCACAACTGAATCATCTTTTATGTTCATGAGGTAGATCCATGTATACCTACTGAAATCATTAACAAGAGTCAGGAAATATCTCTTACCATCAAAAGTTGGAACCTTATAGGGTCCTCATACATCTGCATGTATAAAGTCACCAAAGACATCACATCTACTGTTGCTAATAGGAAAAGGTAATCTTGTTTGCTTTGCTAAATGACATATTGGACAGTGTTCATTACAATAAACAAATATCTTATTGTGAAAATCTGGTATTCTCTTAAAAGCATCTAAAGGAATATGACCTAAACTTTTATGCTACAAAGAGCCACTTATTCTATTTATTACTAAAGCAGAAGTAATAACACCAAATTGCAACTTGAGATCTGATTTTTGCTCGAGATCCAACACATAGAGTTCTTTCTCCAGCTTACCAATCCCCTTCACCTTCCCATTGAAAATGTCCTGGAAGGCACACCAAGCAGGAAAGAAGGCAAAGAACCATCCAATGTCCCTTGTAAGTTTAATTATGAAACAGACAGTAAATTGTACCTAATATGTGGCACATACATGATATTTTTAATTGGTAAACCATTGAGAATACTAGAGGATCCTAGGTGCATAATCCTACTAGTTTCACCCGTTGGAAGCTGCACTTTCCTACCTCCTCCTTTAGGCATCTCCATAAAATTAGTAAAGAAATCCAAACTAGACACCATATGGTGAGTGGCACCCGAGTCTATGATCCATCTATCCTGCTTAGCTTTGCTAAGGAGTGATAATGGTATACCTGTGACTTTGGCATGAGCTGTTGTTTCAACTGGTGTTGTGTTCTGGTTTAGCAGTTGAAGTAGTTGCTTATCCAGCTCCTCTGTGAAGAAGTTTCCTGTAGTTGCTATCCTAGAACTTCTTTGGTCTGTTGGTCCTTTTGAATAGTCAATCTGTGCATTGTGTGCTATTGCCATGTTTCTTCCAAAGGTTTTCTTCTTTGGCATGTAGTCAGGTGGATAACTTACCAACTTGTAACAAGCATCTTTAGTGTGTCCTTTTAATTTGCAATAATCACATAATACCTGAGCTTTCTGCTTGTAGCCACCAGGAAAACCTTGTCCTGAGTTGTATGCCATAGTTGCTGCTCCTATCTCCAAGCCATTAATATTCACTGTCTTTGCTCGTTGACTCTCATCCTGAACTACCATCTCATAGGCCTCATTGATAGTAGGTGTAGGAATCATAAGAATGATTTGGCCTTTTGCTTGTGCAAATGACTCGTTCAGTCCACTCAAAAATTGCACCAAACGTTGCTGTTGAATGTGCTCCAGAAACACCTTCGATTCTGGACATGGACATGATGGAGTAGGGGCCATAGCTTCACACTCATCCCACAGGTCCTTGAGCTTAGAATAATAGGTTGATACAGGTGATAATCCTTGCTTTAAGGCACCAAATTCGTGAAGTAAATTGTAAATCCGCGATATGTTCCTTTTATCGAATCTCTCCTTAAAATCCTTCCACACATTGTGTGCGGAGGATCCATAAACCACGCTGCTATATAACTCTTTTGTTACTGCATTCATAATCCATGACAAAACAAAGGCATTGCACCTCTCCCATTGATCATGAAGCTTTGTCCCAAAATTCTCCTTGCGACAAGTACCGTCAATAAATCCGATTTTGTTCTTCGTAAAAAGTCCAATTCTCATGGATCGACACAACAAATTATAAATTTTAGTGCCTAATAGTTTGAATTCGATCAGATGTTCACCTGGCGAATTCGAAGATTGCAAATATAGAGGATGATTGTGATTTAGCACTATGTCACCACTCGTTGTTTCTTCATTCGCCATTATACTCTGAGTTGAGAAAAATAACAAACCCTAGCTCTGAAATTGAGTGTGTCAATGGATAAGAACACTGAATCGGAGATCGAAACCAGTTGCCGGAGCTCAATCGGAAAGCTCTGATACCATAATGAGCAGTCAACTAAGAAGAGTAAGAGTGCATGCAGGTAATTGGATGATTCCAGAAGAACATGTGAGAGAGAGATGAGCTCAAAATGGATCTATTTTCATATATCTGCAAAGAAGAAATGTACAGATCTATCTAACTGAAGAAACTAACAACTATTTATACTAATAACTAACTAATCGACTAAAGGAGATTAAGTTACAGGATTCTATTTGTATACTTTAACCCCTAAACTAATGTATTTTCTATGTTGGTTCAATATTATTTGCTTACTAACATCATAAATCATTTGTATTGAATTAACCCACGTATGCTTAAAATTGCGTAAATTCAATTCTTATCCATTTTTAAGGGTAAATAATATTATTAAATAAAGTATATGATATTACAATTCATAGTATTTTATTTTTAAAATTTATGATTTAATTATGTTCTCAATGAGTCTTTTTTGGATATAACATGTACAGTAGCAACGGGACAATAACAATTCTTTGATTAATTTTTTTTTCTTACTTTACCCTATCGATAATCATCCCAATTATTTTTTATATTTTTTCAACTCTACAACAGGAATTGTGGAATGGTTTTTGTGACATCTTATTTTCAAGGGGACTTTACGTAACTGTCACAGTTTAAAAGAAATATAATATATATATATATATATATATATATATATATATATATATATATATACACACACACACACACACACACATTAAAAATACCTCTTAAAATCAGATAGCACTTCACAAATAAATATACAAAAACTATATACATAAATATACATTTTGAATTAAAGTGATACATGATATACAGAGTATAAAAAATGTATAAATCAATAAATCTTGATTTAGGTGACATTGAGATATGCAGCAATTTTTCAAAATATGGAGTGAAGAAGATGAATGCCGTAAAGGAAAAATGAAGATGGACAAAAAAAAGTACTTCCCATAATTAGTGAGTGAGTTAACTTATTAGATGTTGAGCTTAATTTTTATAATGTGCCATGAAAAAAAAAGGAAGTACTCTTTATAGAATAAATAATAAATGGTGTTATTTTTATAAATAATAAGTGAAAAAGGATCAAGCATATAAAAAAACTCTATTTAGGGAAAGACTTTAGTAAGACCCAGGAAGAATCATAGTATAATTTTCCGGGTACAAATGAGGGAGTTGGGTACCTAAATACCATCTTCCTTCCGTCTTCCTATCAAACACGAACAACAAGTACCCCAACAAATGTTTCAAATGCCAAGATTGCCAAACATCTCCCACTTATCCTAATGTCTTCAATTACCCACCAAAACAAAAGAATAACCCATCTTTTGATTTAACAATGACAAACATTAACACCAAAGGATCCTACTTTCACCAATTTTCTCTCTTCCTTTTGATTTCTCAATTTCTTGTTCCAATTCTTGCCATACCCACTGATACAATCACCCCAACACAGCCTTTAACCAAAGACCAAACCTTAGTATCTTCCGGACAACTCTTTGAATTAGGCTTTTTCAATCCAGGCGGTGTCAATTCAGACAAATGGTATGTCGGAATTTGGTACAAAGAACCACAAGACAGGACTATTGTCTGGGTTGCAAACAGAGCCAAACCTCTTTCAAACTCACCCACCTCTGTCCTAAAACTCACCGATAATGGCACCCTTCTTCTCGTCGACGGTCAAACTAGGAACTCCGTCTGGTCTTCCGATCAAACTCCGATGACCAACGTAGTAGCTCAACTCCTAGACTCCGGGAACTTTGTCGTTCGACCAGAAAACGATGAAACAGAACAGAGTTACACGTGGCAGAGCTTTGATTATCCAACAGACACTTTATTACCTGGGATGAAACTTGGGTGGGACTCAAAAAGTGGGTTAAACAGAAACATAACATCATGGAAAACAGCAACTGATCCAGCTCCTGGAGATTTCACTTTCAAGATCAACACAAACGGATTACCAGAAATTTTCTTAACGAATAAACAAGAAATTGTCTACAGGAGTGGTGCTTGGAATGGAGTTAGATTCAGTGGGGTACCGGAAATGAAACCTACTGAGGTTATTACATTCGAATTTCAGTTCAAATCAGATGAAATATATTACATGTTTGAGTTACATAACAAGAGATTGTATTCTAGGTTATTGGTGAATCATAACGGTCGGCTTGAAAGATACACGTGGATTCCGACAAACAGTATATGGAGTAGATTCTGGTATGCTCCGAAAGATCAATGTGATGATTATAAAGAGTGTGGGATGTCTGGAATTTGCGATACAAATCTTTCGCCGGTTTGTAAATGTATGGTAGGATTTAAGCCTAAGAATCAAGTGGCATGGGATTTGAGAGATGGGTCTGATGGATGTGTGAGATTTCATAAATTGGATTGTGAAACTGATAGTTTTAATATATTGAGGAACATGAAATTGCCGGATACAACGAGCTCTTTTGTGGATAAAAACATGAATTTGGATGAATGTGAAGCTATGTGTCGGAAAAATTGTTCTTGCACGGCGTATACTAACTCGAATATTAGTGGAAGTGGGTCGGGTTGTGTGATTTGGAGCACCGAACTTATTGACATGCGGCAGTATGCGGCGGCGGAAGGTGGCCAACTTCTCTACGTTAGGGTGGCTTCTACTGACGCAGGTATGATCCCATTTTTCTGCGAAATCTTCTAATTTGGATGTTTCTAGCTTCGTTTGCAATATATTAATATAGTGGAATATTACGATAGAGTGAAGAAAATCATACTACAGCAGATTTTCTCGTGTTATAAAGAATTTGTACTATCAATTTTAAGTAATTTAGGATTAACAATTGATTGTTAGCTAATCTATGATCCTCTCTGTGGGAGGATCAAATATTGGATGATTGGGACGAGTTGAGTCGACTCGGTTAGCACGGGTGGGTTAGTGAATAATTGATCTGGTTGAAATATAAAAAATTTCATTTATTTCTCTTTTATATAATAATAATAATAATTCAAAAAAGTAATAGTTCAAAGCGAAAATTATTGTGAAACTTTGAAACTTTAGGAAAGAAACTTTTGTAAAAGTTTGGAAAGTATTTCTATGATTGGAAAGATGCAACTGTTAATTTACTACTGTTACTACTAGGTAGTATCTTTTAAATATTTTTTGTGGGAGAAATTTTAATTTCACGCAAAAGATTATTTATTTATTCGTTTGACAAACGGGCTGTTCTCAACATCATTCCCACTATACATACCCTTTTTCTTTTGAATTTACCGTCGTACTTCTCTATAATAATATCACTAATTATTAACTAAAAAAGCCAAATTTTTTTAGAATCAATTTCTATAATAGGTTGTGATATATGTTCTCTGTAACAGCATTTCGCTATAACAAAAACTTTTTTTTAGAATAAACGATGTTGTTATAGAGAGGTTTAGCTGTACTTTTAATTAGGGGTGTTCATGGTTCGGTTTGGATCGGTTTTTTCCTAAAAAGAAACCAAACCAAGTAAGTCGGTTTTTCAAATATTAGAACCAAACCAAACCAAACCAATTAAGTCGGTTTTTCTCCATTCGGTTTATGTTGGTTTTTCGGTTTTTTCGGTTATTTATCGGTTTTTTTGTTAAATATAAGACATACACTACCAAACACATATTCCGGCAACCACATTTTCAACGTAACATTATCAAATGAATTGCCCTTTGAGAAATCTAACAAACTTTCAATTTAAAGCCGCGTTAACAAGTTTGATCAAATTTTTTTGTCCGAAATTGTTTGCTCGTTAAGAACCAATCCAAATATTCCGTGAATAAAATTTAAATGTACTTTTGGTCATTTTAATAAGAAAACAATCGTATACTAGTTATAATTTAACTTTTATCCGATTGAGTTCAGAAGCTGATCAAATTAGCCCATGATCAAACAAGAGATGGAATGCAATAACTTGATGAAATTTTATAAAAATATATTACCTTATTGTTTGTTCATTTGGGAGGTAATAATTTTTTTATAACTCAACCCCCCACCCCAAAAAAAAAAAAAAAGAACTTCATGCAGAAATTAAATTAGGGATTTTATTCTAAACATACTTTGCCTCTTTTAAACAATAGGTATAGTTGTCTGTCCGTGGTTCCCTTTCTTGTTACCTACTACTTTAGGAGACTAAAATTTATAATCAACTAGATTCAAACAAAAATAAAAAATTAATAGCCTGTTTGAAATTCATTTCTAATTCAAAATTGCTTATTACCAATACAACCTTTGAAAAACCAAGAAGGTAAAATATTGATTATTGAGTACATTAACTCCTGAAAAAGACTCATAAACAGCCAACTTTCACAGCTATTGTGGCTCTACATTCTTAGTGGTGTGCACGTTTTACATCTAATAATTTTCTATTTTTCCCTCTTTACGTGTTCTACTTTGAAACTAAACGAATAAAAACCCAACCATATTTAACAACCCTATCTTTAAATTGCTTTCAATAGGGACCTACTTATATTATATTAATCTACTATTTGAACTTTCTTTTTCTCTTTTGATTAGATAGGGATGGTTAGTATTTGAAAAATATGTTAGACAGTCATGCCTCTTTTTCTAATCTCCTAAACTATTATTAAAATTTAGTTTTGAAATTTTTGAGACTGAAATTATGATGAGTTTAAAAATTTGCTCACTTTAAAGGAAAGTTTAATAGATCCTAATTTTGTAAATGTTAGTTCCTTCTAAAATTTTCTTTATTTTAAATTCTTTTTCCACTCAGTTCAAAAGTGACCAAATGCATTAGCTTTTTCTTTTATACCTTTTCCTTAAATGGCTGCATGACATACTGAAAGAGTAAAATCTAATCCTCCCCTTTTCTTTTTTTTTTTTGCTTTCAATTTGCCTTTTGGATTCATAAACTTTTTAATTTTTGTGGGAAATAAAGTTTCCAAATAGCGTTTATTTAGCTCTAATTATTTTCCATTAGTTGGTCCCACATAAAGTGGGCCCCACAAATCTAACTCAGTTTATGTGAATCAATTTTTTTTTTGGTTCATTCTAAAAAAAATAATATCTTTCTAAATTTGAAAACAATTTGACTTAAACTTAAAAATTTTACCCTTAATGAGAAGTTTTTTATAATCATATAAATACTTTGAACCTCTTTTTGACTAGTTTAGGACCATAAATTTCAAAAATATTTATTCTCTTAAATTTTGTGCCCAATCTAACATGTTCGGTACTAAAAGTTAAAAGGAAAAATGGCGAAGAAGCAAATTCCTGGACGGTGTGATGGCCCCCCTGACATTTACCATAGTTTCGGGTCCATTCTCCAATGTTACATGGCCGACGAATTTGACTTGGTTTAATCCCCCTTGGGCCAGCCCAGTTGCTTTCCTTTTTTTTTTTCTTTTCTCTTTTCCTTTTAAAGAAAAATCATATGTTTCCTAGTGTAATACAGAAAATTCGATTTTACTAACAGCAATAGTTCATGGACCCTACTGAATACCAAGTCTTTAGAGATTCTTTCAGCTAAAGACTAGTTAAATTGACTGAGAAAACGTCGTGGATGACATGTTAATATTTTTCTGTCCTTGTAGATAATTAATAATATTTTTTGTTAAAAGGATAAAGAGAGTGGTGGGCTCGGCCCATTGAGTTCTTTACCGCTTGTTTAGATGGTTGCTAGTGATGTGTTGTATTATACTGTATTGTTACTTTAAATACAATATTTGTTTTGAATAATTAAATTTTATTGTATTGTATCGTTCTTTATGGAACTACCAATTTGGTGTGGTAGCGTCGTTACTTATTTTTTTTCTTTCATCTTGCCTCCTTATTATCAAATAGTAATTCTATTTTATCGTTTACCCTATCTTTTTATATAATAATTTTACCGTATACCTTACTTTTTCTTTACAATATTACTGGTTTATTCTTTATATTGTTGGTGCATGACATCATGGAACGACGGAAAATAATACTATATATCCAAATATTGTATATATGAAAACGATATAATACAATACAATACCATCGATACATTATAAAACGATACATAACAACTATCCAAACGAGGATGGAAAAAAGGAAAGAAGAAATAAAATGAGACAGTGAAAATGAACTCACACAATAATACTCCGATCACTTTTTACTGTACCACTAGACTTAATGCTGGAAAAATACAATCAATAATTTGTTCCTTATAAACAAGAGGAAATAAGAGGGGAGAATTGAGGTTTCTGAGTGGGGCTCAGAGTTTTCGGGGACCCACCCTGGGTGAGGTAACCACGTGTTACTTTCCCTTCTTATCAATGGGACATGCTTTACACATGGCTTTGAAAAATATGCAGACTTTCATTTTCTTGAAAAAGTTGATGTTCATTTTCGTTTTCGGTTTCCATTGTTTTTATCTCAATAAAAATCCATTGAGATATGTTTTGCACACATGCACCTGTGTGATGTAGTTTTGAGAAATTATGTCATTTTTTTAAGCTTGCGCAAACCTTCTTTGTTGTTATCTATACGACTAAAATATTTGTTAACATCATTTGAACAGTAATCTTTTCAACTCAAACACTTGCAATTTGTTGATTTTTGTTTATTTCTTAAATGAAGTATTACACTGTACTGTAATACTTACTGAAGGAAATGTGATTTCTGTGTAGCTATAGGTTTTCGAACAGAACAAAAATGATTCTTTGATTATACCACGAATTTCTTGTAAAATCAAGCTGCATTTAACTTGTGGAAATTTTTTACCGAGGGTCCATCGGAAACAGTCTCTCTGCCCTTCCAGGGTAGGGGTAAGGCTGAGCACATCCTACCCTCCCCAGACCCCACTATTACACTAGGTTGTTGTTGTATTTAACTTGGAAAGTTTTTGATTTCAGCTCAAAGTGGAGGTGTGAGATCAAGCAAGACAAAAAGAGTTGTAATAGCTGCTGGGATTACAGTTGGTATAGCTCTTGTGCTATTTGGAGTAATCCTCTACTTCTTATCAAAGAGAAGAAAATATCAAGGTTCAGTACGAACTAAGTCTGAAAACAAAGGTACTGGAGATAGAAATCTGTCATAATTAATAAGATTGTTTAATATGAAATGCTAATGAATGTTTCTTATGATTAAAACCAGGCATTAGTGAAAGAAGTCAAGAACTTCTAATGAATGCAGCTATCATTCCAAGTAAAAGAGAATTTTCTGGTGAAACTTCAGCAACGGAAGAGTTCGACTTACCATTATTTGATTTCAGCACCCTTGCTATGGCTACAGAAAATTTTTCTGATGCAACTAAGTTAGGCCAAGGTGGTTTTGGTTGTGTTTATAAGGTAAATGCTGAGTTATATGTAAACAATACTGCTATAATAAAGAAAAAAGATGATCAAGGAACTCAATAAGATTAATTTTTTTGATCAGGGAATTCTGGTTGAAGGTCAAGAAATAGCAGTTAAAAGGCTCTCAAAAAATTCGGGTCAAGGAGTAGAGGAATTTAAGAATGAGCTAAGACTGATTGCTAGGCTACAGCACAGGAATCTGGTCCGGCTTCTTGGCTGTTGTGTTGATATGGAAGAAAAGATGCTGATCTATGAATACCTGGAAAATAAAAGTTTAGATTCAATCTTGTTCAGTAAGTATTTTTTGTTATAAATGTCCCTTCAGGGACATCCGATAAAAAAAGTATTTTTTGTTATATTGTCTTCATGAGAGTAGTGATTCACATAATTCTTTGGCTTATGTAATTTGTGACTCACATTTCAACTATGCTCATTCAGATAAACAGAAATGCTCGCTGCTGGACTGGCAAAGGCGGTTCAACATTATTTGTGGGATTGCTCGGGGGCTTCTATACCTTCACCAAGATTCAAGATTTAGGATCATCCATAGAGACCTTAAAGCAAGCAATATTCTCCTTGATAAGGATTTGAGCCCCAAAATATCAGATTTTGGCATGGCAAGGATTTTTGGCGGGGATGAGACTGAAGGAAATACAAAGAGGGTAGTTGGAACCTAGTAAGCACAAAACATTAAATTTCTTCGCAAAATTCATAGAATCCTTCAAAACTGCTTCTAATCCATGTTTCTTTTGATGCAGTGGTTACATGTCTCCAGAATATGCAATGGATGGCCTCTTCTCTGTTAAATCCGATGTTTTCAGCTTTGGGGTTTTGGTGCTAGAAATAGTAACGGGGAAGAAGAATAGGGGATTCTATTATCAAAATAACCAACTCAACCTTCTTGGACATGTAAGTTCACTAACCATATATTAGCTTCATTAATGGAAAAGCTTTCATCATTTCTGATAAAGAAAGTAATTGATTCTGCAGGCGTGGAGACTATGGAAAGAAGGGAGAGGCTCAGAGCTACTGGATCCAGCTGTAGGAGAATTGTTTTCTCCGTGTGAAGTAATGAGATGCATACAAGTTGGACTGTTGTGTGTCCAGGAGCAAGCAGAAGATAGACCACACATGGCTACTGCGGTTTTGATGTTAGGCAGCGAAAGCGCATCACTGCCTCAGCCTAAAACCCCAGGATTTTGCCTTGGCAGAAGACCAGTTGATTCTGATTCACATTCAACTAATTATGAAGAAACTTGCACTGTCAATCAAGTTACAGTTACCATGATAGATGGCCGATAGTTGATGGTGTCATCCTCAAAAGTGTATATTACTACAAGAGGTTCACAATTTTCTCTTGTACACTTGCTCCCTTTTTTGTTTTTGGGTAAATTTTGTGGAAGCTAAAGAGTATTAGGTATTCTTTCTCATTACATACAACTGTGAGCTCAGAAAGCTAGCTGTGCTTTTCTATCATCTATGTAAAAGTCTAATCATTCCTATTCCATATCTCTCAAGTTCACTGTAAATTGTTGTGCCATCATTGATGTGATTCAGAGGGAATAGTTTGTGCATTCATCTTCGCTTTAAGTTTTATCTCCCTACTATTACATCCCTCTTAACAACATGGTTCTTCTTTCCACACTTTTGTGATAAAGATAGCAATATTACATCAAGACCTATTGCACTGTAACATTGTGATGATTTGTTATAAAACTTGCAAACCTAAATAAAAGAAAAATACCTCAAGAAGTAACAAAATACAAAAGGCCAGTTGAATTCAAGTGCTCAGCTAAAAGGATGGCATAACGATTTGATGAAGAAAACCTGATCTTTTTGTTGGACTCGGGTCCAACACTCGCTCATACCACTTATTGAATTTTGTGTTTACTCAACTAAAGTATAAAATCACTTTCTTAGTTATATAGAACTGAGTCTTACAAATCACTTAAACATGTCTTAGGTACCTGATGCCAGAGAGGCCTCACATTTGATCCTTTTGAAATGAGGAATATAATTTCAGTCTTAGAACTATTTTTCATTTTCTCTTTCGAAGATTAAGGACCAGCGAACGATGGTGGCAGAAGTGGTAGTAAATTCAGTACTAACAGAGTGAACCATAATGTTAAAACTTAAAATGATTATTGTAATCTGATATGGCATGTGTGGACCTCATTGAAATTGTTATTCTGATGATCCAGATTCACACTGAGCTCCACACACATGACTCATGACTGGCTATTGTTCGACTTGTCAGGAGGTTTAATGAGGAGATAAAATGAGCATCTTTGGATTATGGAATATGCTATAATCAATCCTCATGGTAAGGGCAGCCACCAGTCAGTATGTAGTGTGCCTTGGAAAATAGTTTTATTGTATGAATCACTTGAGGAATAACATACATGTCCTATTGACTGATGAAGTTGGACTATTTATGTAATTCAACCACTATTTTTCTGTCTTCTGATCTCTTTACTGGGGCTAGTAATGAAATGTTATTTCCTTGCATGTAATGAATACCATATTAATAACTGTTAAAGTTTAAACTTAAGAACAAAAATATTGAACTTCCGATTTTTTTGCTTGAGATCTCATTTCTATATTTGCTTGGCCTGTTGGAAAGCTAGATTCAAGTGTAAAGGCCAGAGAGAGAAGCTTATTATCCTTTGCTCGCCATTGGCATGTCTATACTGTTTTTCATGGTTCTCTTTACTGGATTAGACGTTTCTGAATCCTTCTGGGAATTGCATGAGGGCTTCTTAACTTCACCAACACTCGAGGTTGAAAATTATCCCGAGGATTTTAAGACTATCAAATATGGTACTAAATAGTGAAGTTAAACCCAAAATTTAAGACTTTGACATATCTAGAATTTTTGGGAACAAACAGAAAGAGCTTCCGACAGTGAGAGTCATTGTGATATAGTTACTCTTTTTATCTTCTTCTGCTTTTTCGTTTCAATATCAATACATGATCATGTTTTGTTAAAATGCAGAGGTTATATGTCCCCTTGAAATTTCAAATTTGATCAATTTTTCAGTCTGGGTTTAGCTTCGGTGTCCTAGCATTGGAGGTAATAGCTGGGCAAATGAATGCGAGTTTTCATCAACTAAGCATTCTACAACCTTATAGGACATGTAAGTAGACAATATGGTGCAGTTAACCTTTCTGATTTTACTTATTTTATCTAAATTGCATTTCTTTCAAGCAAATAAACTTGATGATGAGAATACTCTTGAATTCCTAAATAATTCTTTGCATGAGTCTTTCCTAGTGAGTGAAGTTATAATATGTATATAATTAGAGGATAGACGAGCAATAAGTTCTGCAGTTTATTAGCAAAAAAATGATCTGCAGTTTCAAGGAGAAGTAATGAAAATACACAGCTGCCACAACCTAAAGAAGTGTGTTTTCTGTTGCGGCTTCAACCTTGACGATATATTCGGCATCCACTGATCAGGAATCCTATAAAGCAAATGAAATAATAACAACCATATATGGAGGCTAAGATGGCTAGATCCTAGTATAGTTTATAGTAAACATGAATTGAACAGATCTCCTAAGTAGACTAGCTCTGTAAGGAAAGATTTCATTTTAAGTTAAAAGGTTGCCCTTCCTCTGGATCCTATATCATGCTAACAATTATTACCATTCTCTGATTGCATGCTTAGGTAGTCTAATCTTGTTCAGGATTCAAAGTTGAGCAAATATGATTACCAAATACTTTCAAAACATCGACTAATGGAATTACTTTCCTTGGTGAAGAAGTGCTGTCCATTATAAGGGAGTTGTACTATGTAACAGGAAGGACATTATGACCTAAGTTGCTCTGACACGGGTGTGGATCTAGAGGTCGGATCCTTCGAGATGCAAATTCTAAGATTAGGGGATACGGATCCTAGTATGGATACGGGTGCGGGAATCCAGCTAAAAGTAATTCAACAAAATAAAAATATAAACATATCTCTAAATTATGAAAAATTTTGTGGAATGCTTGCGTATAGCTTGTAAAGCGTAAATTTCTTTTTTATTTTCAAGTTGTAGATAAGTAAAGGATTGATTTCCTAGATAAGCTATGCTATTTTCTTCAAATTTACCCTAGTTTTGGTTTTGATTTGGGGAATTAAATTGTATGTCGTCTCGAATTTTTCTGTCCGTCGTGGTCAAAGTACCCAAAATCGTTTGACTAGATCCGATACGGATCCCATACCCACCCTAGTGTCGTGTCAACACGGGTGCGGAACCTAAACTGTCTTGTCAGAGCAACTTAGATTATGACATGCAATAATCCATGCCTCAAGTTTAAATTAGTTGTGGATTAGATTTATTTTTGCAAGACTTAGTGATAACATGGAAGAGGATGGAGGAATAAATAAAGAAGGAAATGAGCTGCCTCATCTTCGTTAAAACTTAGAAATTCGTCGAGTTGAAACAACAAACATTGATTGAGAACTGGTTCAGTCGCACTTATTGCGACTTATCTCCTTAATGTCTTTACCTTTTTGGAGTTGTTTTAGGTTTATGCATGGTCTTCGTAAACAGATACGTAATAGACTACGTTCTTTTGTAAGGCAAACACTCATAACTTACATAGGTCAAAACCAGTAGTGTCAGTTACGTTTCTTATGCGACTTATAGTTAACTTTTCCTAAAGGGGCAGGAAATATCTTTGGACTCTGAACTATGCATTAATAACAGGATTATCTCTCAAAACAAATCTTCAAACCAGATTTCACTAAAGAGTTAAAGAGCCTTGGATGTAACTATGTTTTCTCAAAAGAGGTTCCATTTGCAGATGTGTCTGGAGAAAACTCAACCAGATGAAAATGAACTCTTTTCATTTAGTGGAAAATTTTATTTATGTTAGAGCTAACAAAAGCTTGAACCATGACGGATATTCCGGTGTTCTCTCACCAAGACTTAAAAAGCATATTCCGTGAAAATATAGTCAAGTAATAGACAGTCGTCTGAATGTTTTATTTAAGATAAAGAGTAGATTTGCATAAATTAACTAGGAAGTTTTAACTTTTCCTAGAGGGGGAGGATATGACTTTGGCCTCTGAAGTATGCATTAATGACAGATTTATCTCTCAAATAAATTATCAATCCAAGGTTTTAATGAAGAGTTCAGGAGCCTGGGATGAAACTGTGTTTTCTCAAAAACTGAAAAAGACGATATTGAACTCATTTTTTTTAGTGGAAAATTTTATTTATGTTAGCTAACAATAGTTTAAACCATGAATTATATTCCGGTTTTCTCTAAACAAGACTGCAGAAGCATATTCCGTGAAAATATAACCAAGTAACACATAGTCGTCTAAATGTTATATTTGAAATAAAAGAGTAGATTTGCATAAATTAAATTGTGACTGATCTTTTAGTTAATGCTGACACAAATCCTAGTCTTCTTTTTTTGTCCTTCCTCTTATGTAAAAAGATTGAGAAAACAACAAGGCTCATATGCATTTCAACTTGCCCTCAAGAACTAACCTTTTAACTTTTGCTCTAGCTCTTTGTTACATCTTCATTTTGATTAACAACACAGATTTTTATCGAACATCAGCTGATCCCTTACTTTAACACCAATTTGTGCTCTTGAAGATTTCAGGATGCATGTTGATTCTCTTCCTTGAAAAAAAGAAAAGAAATGAACACCATGTATAAGCCATTCTGATATATCTGCTAATGTAGTCCCTTTTAAACTTTTCCTATTTCTAGGCTAAGGTCTAAATTTTCTACCATTGTCTCCTAAATGCTTTTATTCTGCACCTGGCTATCACAAAGATGAAACACATGCCACATAGCTAAAAACTTAAATCACTTTCTCTTGAAGAAGCCTATTTAACATTGAACTCTCTGTACTTCTCCATGTAAAAGCCTAACCTAAAAGCTTAACTTGAATTCAAAACCTTTGATTTCCTTAGCTCTCTCCTGCCTGGGCAAGAAAGCAATGGCTGCCATACTTTCTTGGCTATTCACTATCTGTCTTCTGCATATCTCCATAACCTTATATGCAAATTGTGTTGCTGCAAGTGATACTTTGATTCCATATCAAGTCCTCAGGGATGGCGAGACTTTAGTTTCGCCCAACCAAAGATTTGAAATGGGATTTTTTGGTTCTACTACACCATTTCGGCACACAAGGTACCTGGGATTGTGGTACAAGGGTATAGAGTCTGGTATAGTATGGGTTGGCAATAGATTGAATCCACTTGGACATGGTGCAAGGCTTGTATTCGATGTACAAGGATTCATTTTTCTCCAAGATGATACAGGAAAGAAGGTACCGATTTATACGCCAAAACAGATTGTTCTCTTGCCAGTTTTGCAGCTCCTTGATGCAGGTAATCTTGTGTTTCGAGATTCTAGCAATCTTTTAGCAGGAGAGTACCTGTGGCAAAGCTTTGATTATCCTGTCGATACATTGTTACCAGGAATGAAGCTTGGTTGGGACCCGAAAACTGATCTTAACCGAGCCATGAATTCCTGGAGGACAAGTGACGATCCAGCTCCTGGTGAGTATTTGTTCAGGTTAGAGTCAGGCGACTCAGGTCAGTCACTCCAACTAGTTCTTGAGAGAAAACAGCAAAGAGTTTCAAGGTGGGGTCCTTGGGATGGACAAATATTCAGTGGCGGTGATGCCCTCATGGATGACCTGGTACTCAGACCAGTATTTAACTCCAAAACTGGTGCATTTTATGTCACATTCGAAGCAAAGAATGACAGCAGATTGAAACTGTCACTGAATCCAGAGGGCAAGATACAGTTCCTGAAATGGACAAATGCCACTGGCTGGATTCAAGTGAAGGTCCTGAATAAAGATATATGTGACAAGTATAGGACTTGTGGGCCTTATGGAGTTTGTTTTGTTGAGAATCCATCCTGCCGGTGTCCTGATGGTTTCACGGCTGCATCACCAGATGCCTGGGACAAGATGGATTATACCAACGGATGTAGGAGAATGACTCCTCTTAATTATACTGACAAAGATGTGTTTGTGAAGAATACTGGACTGAAGTTGCCTGATAATGCAACTTACTGGGGAATGTTTTCCCCCGAGGAGTGTGGAGAGAAATGCTTGAATGAAAGATCGTGCATGGCTTATACTAGCATCAATATCAACGGAAATGGCAACAAATGTTTCGTTTGGCTGGGAGATTTACTTGATATGAGACGTTCGGAAAAAGCTGGGAATGACATCTATATACGGATGACATACGGAAAACTAGGTAAAACATTATTGACAAGTTCTATGATTACTTACTTGTGATACGATAACTGTGTCAATGCATTAATCATTATTAGTATGGTGCAAAATTACGCGTGCATGAATGACATTTGAAGGGTCAAATAGTTAATTGTTGTGTAAGTTAGTTATTGGTGCGCACACATTCATTAATAGAATTCCCCATATTAATAAGTACTCGATTAACTGGTTCATGCAGATTTGTTATTATTTGTTTTATTTTTTGTCCGTAACTTGCTTTTTAAATGAATCACTCTTCCCTTATCTCAGAAGGAAATGTTATATTTTAGCTATTTTCAATCTAAGTTTTGAAGATGGATATGTATCTCCATGTTATCTTGAAACAGTAGGTATGTTTGAAGCATTTTACTGAATGTTGTCGACTTAACTGCTACACAATCTAGCAAAAGATGAAACCAACCTGAATGCAGCTGGTCCTTCTCATTACAAAATCTTTTAACCTTGTACTCACAGAATAAGCAAATTCCTGAAGAAATCCCTTCATGTTTGCTGCTTTAATTGCTAATGCTGAAGTCTGATTTCATGAAAAAGGAACAACTAACACTTCTTTCGTATGAACAGAAGCAGCTGTTGCCCCTGGGAAAAGGAAAAGGAAAAGGAAAAGGAAAATGAAAACGAAATGGATAATATGTGTTTCTTTAACCTCAATGCTGGCACTTCTTATCTTGTCTCTACATAATCAGGTCCGGCGTCATGCAACAAAGACAGATGTGCTAGGTAAGAAGACTCACCTTTTTGCCGTTTTTATATTATTTTCATAGTTCTTCATTACAGCCCAAGCTTAGTTTCACTCAAACACTATTCTTGAAGAAAAATTCCTTTAACTCTTGATGTATAATTCTTGACACGGGAAAGAATGAACAGAGACATTAGCAATGAAAAGAAGTTCCTTATACCCCCAGGCCGCTAACTAGAGTAGTTTTTTTCTTTCATTAGCAAACACATGACCCTATAAGCTAGCTAGTGTGCAACCTCTAGTAAGGTATGATTCACTTCCATAATTGTTTAATTAATTTATTTTCTCAAAAGAATATCTTTTTCTGAACAGATGAACCACAAATTAATCAGCCTGGAAACTCTGTAGAAGCTTTGCTGCAGGGCGCAGATGTCATTGCATATGATTACAGTGTTCTATCTGCAGCCACTAACGGTTTCTTGCTGTCTAATAAGATAGGGCATGGTGGCTTTGGCAATGTTTATAAGGTTATTATTTCTTTTCAACAAGCATGGACATGCATATTTACAGTAACTAAGACAAACTATGGCAGAAATTTAATACTCAAATAAATACACATACTTAATCTGTAGGGTGTATTAGATACTGGAGAAGAAATAGCAGTGAAGAAGCAGGAAGTGACTTCACGTCAAGAACGAGGAGATAAGGAGTTTGAGAATGAAGTCAAATTAATAGCAAAGCTTCAGCATCGTAACCTAACCAAGTTAATGGGATACTGCATTCATGGAAACGAAAAGTTCCTGGTCTATGAGTTCATGGCCAATAATAGCCTCGACAAGGTCATATTTGGTATGACAAGTTAAATAACAGTTCTGTTGCACATTTGTTCTGCATTATTTTGAATTGTAAAAAACACAAAGGACAGAAATTTGGGACAGTCCAAGTGAAATTGAGTAACTGTTTGCTTGTATCATGTCCAGATTCTGCAAGAAGGGGTACAGTAACATGGCCAATGCGCTTTAACATTATCAAAGGAATCGCAAAAGGACTAGTTTACTTGCATCATGATTCAAGGTTGACAATAATCCACCGAGACTTAAAAGCTAGCAATGTCTTGCTAGATAGAGAGATGACACCCAAAATATCTGACTTTGGGTTGTCAAGGGCTTTCGAAGATGATGTTGAAGAAAAGACTCAGTATGTAGTTGGAACACGGTAAGTAGATATCACTCATTATTATTAAGAGTACACATTTATGTACATTTTAGAATTTTTCCTGATGATTTTTTGTTGTGGCTGCAGTGGTTATATGCCACCTGAATACTTAGAAGACGGACATTATTCAACAAAATCAGATGTGTTTAGCTTTGGAATTTTGGCATTGGAGATTGTCAGTGGCCAAAAGAATTGGGGTTATCAGCACCCAGTCCATGATATTGGTCTAGTAGGCTATGTAAGTATATCATCCCCTGGTTATGGTTACTATTTCACTTTCTTAAATTGGTTACACAAAAGTTTCACCTTGTGCTAAAACATTGTACATGTATGATCTTTCGATGATCAGGCTTGGAAAATTTGGAATGAAGGGAAGGCGGTAGAACTACTGGATCCAATGATAGAACAATCAGGTGATAGGAATGAAGTTTTACAATGCATCCTTGTTGGGCTCTTGTGTTGTCAACGACGTGTCCAAGACAGACCTTCAATGGTTCAGGTGGTTTCCATTCTAGAACAGAATGAAACGTCAAGGTTAAATTGTGTGCCCGTGGAACCTTACATCCCTAGAGAGTGGAGTAACAGTTCCAGGAGCCGCAACAGTGTGAATGGGGTAACTATTACTGAACTCACCGGAAGATCATGATGACCTAATTTCAAGAAACAAATGCACAGAGAACAAACTCAGTTAATAAGTAGGGCTGCAGTCTTGTTTCTTATTTCGCTTTCTAGTATAACTTGAAACTATGAAAATGGCATTCCTGCTGGCAAACAACCCAAGTAGCTTAAGCTGACCTTCCTATTTTGGGAGCTTGCAAGTGGGAATTCTAGGGAAATTAGTATTTTCTAAGAAAAGGATCATTTATCACCCTTTATAAAGGCACTGATGACCTTTTCTAAATTAGAATTTATGTATCTTGTTGAGTTTTGTGTGGCTTCATGCAATGCAAGACATTATAGTTTTTCTATATATTTCGTCTTTTCAAAGAGGTCGTGGGTTCAAGCCGTGGAAACAGCCTCTTGCAGAAATGCAGGTTAAGGCTGCGTATAACGGGAGCTTAATGCACCGAGCTGCCTTTTATATATTTGGTCTTTTCAAGAGGCACCAAATTTGGCAGTGTCTCTAATAGTTCTGCTTTTTTCTTTTGCTTGAAATGATAACATTATGCTTAATGAATTACCAGCACCCTATCAAACAGGATCTTGATTATTTGGTTATTAATGCGGTTGATATTAACATAATCTATAACATCATTGAATTTGATATTTATGTTGCCTGGAAATATTGGATTCACTTCTGTCCATATTTGCTCAAAATGGCGTATATCATATAGATTTTTTTGACACTTTCGGATTAGGATTTATGTAACTAACTCTTTATGCCAACAAGAATGGCTGGTTCAGAAGGTCAATATATCTTGGTTATTAATATGAATTTAGACATCAGTTTCTTAATTTTCTATTTACGTATTTAGAAACTACACAAATTATATAAATAACGATGTTTTGTAGTTAGTTATATGTAAGCAAAATGTTTGAACAAACCATAGTTACTGGAAAAGATAATTTTTTGATACAGAAACTTCAAGCTTCCTCAACTTAAAAACCACATCTCAATTTCACTAAAATGTACGTAAAGTACATAATAACAAGGTGGATATATACTAGTTGTCTCCTTTTCTAGTTTTTCTTTTACAGATTCGTATTTAAACTACGTGGCCTAATTGCACGGTGCTAGAGTGAAGAACTGAATTATCACTACATTAAATGGAAGAAAACAAAAGTTGTTGGTATAAAGACAAATATAAAATTTTGAAGTCAATAGATTTCTAGTAAATACATTATCTTTTTAATTTTTTCTTATTTATAAATATAGTTAAACTGAAGATTGTGATTCCAACTAGGGGTGTACATGGACTGGGTTGGTTCGGTTTTTATTAAAACCAAACCAAACCAACTATATCGGTTTGGATTGGTTCGGTTTTGTCGGGTTTTTGGGTTACTTACATATTATTTCAATCTTACTTTGTTAAATATTTGATATGTATACGTCTATTTAGTAAAAATATAAAAAGTTGACAAACATATTATCAATTAAAATATTCTTATGCGAGAATTTCATTAGTTAACACATAATAATTATTTTTTTAGTTGTCTGACAATAATTTTTCGTTGATATACACTTTCAGGTTATCCGAATTTAGTAATTAAACATAAAAATCAATATGATACCTAAATATTAATAACCACTTCACATTCGAAAAAGATACAAGAATTTAATACATCTTAACATATGATATGAATATGTAAGAACAAAGAGATACACGTATTTTAGTAACACTTAATAAGAAACTGATCATACAACTCATTATTTAAGGTCAATAAATATAGAGCACTTCATATTCTATTAAAATTTATATCCCACAAGAGAATCTCAAATATTTCTAGATATTTTTTAAAAAAGATTTTATATAAAATCTTAAATAATATATATAAAAATTATATATTTATATGTTGGGTTGGTTCGGATTTTTTTATTCAATACCAAACCGAGTCGGATTTTTTAATCGGTTTGGTTTGACTTTTCGATTTGGTGCAGCTTTTCGGTTCGGTTTGTACAGCCCTAATTGCAACTAGGGGCATACAAAGAAAATCAATAACCGCATCAAATCGATAATTCGAGTCAAATTGAAAAAAATAAAATTCAATTTTAGTTTGGTTTGATTTGGTTTAGTATTGAAAAAAAAACGACCATAACTGATTTGGTTTGTTTTTAATTAAAAAAGTCAACCGATAACAAACCACCTCGATAGTATATATATATAAACGTAATTTATAGATATTTCTTAATTTTTTTACAGTTTTATCTTTTAACGTATTATTTCAAGTTTGTGCTTAACATTCTTGAATGTAAATAAACTTTATAGCCTACAAATGTGTAGTAACTCAAGCAAAGTTCAAATCATCGAGTTGCGAAAACTTCTGGATAGGTATCCTACATCTGAACCGAATTCTTTCTGGTTAAAGAATCTCTTTTTAGTTGCTTTGGAACAATTAGGAGATTCTTTAGAAGAAATACGGGGTTCTGCTTCTGGCAGCAACATGCTTGGTCCCGCTTATGGGGTCAAATCAATATATTCTAAGAAGAAAGATTGGAATATCAATCTCATCGAGATCATCTATCTCATACCAAGTCCCATCAATCGAATCACTTTTTCGAGAAATATGAGACATCTAAGTCATGCAAGTAAAGAGATCTATTCATTGATAAGAAAAAAAAAAAATGTGAACGGGGATTGGATTGATGATAGTATGCTAACAAAAGGAATTCAATTCAACACTAGGAATGATTATAGTGTTGGATTCTATTTTTTAGTTTTACGTTGGTTTAAAATAAAAATGCATAACTTAGTTTATCTTTTTCTTTAGTGATTAGTTATGCAATTAATAGTACTTATTAACTATATTTATTTTAGCATGACCTATGTAGTACTTTAGATTATGTTAATTTTTATTATAGCTTATTAATTAGTAATATTTGCTTTGTCAATTTTATTATCTTTGTTATTGAATATTTTAGTATAATGCTATGACTTATCTCGTATTATTGTGTTATTCCTTGAAAAATACATTATATATTTGTATCTTAATAGGACTATAAAAAAATATTTGGAGCACAAATTACCTATTTTGTGCTATGAAAACTTTATCGGGAAAACCCTAAAATTCGAAAAACCCCAATAAAAAACTGACAAAAAACCGAGATTGAAAAACTTGACTTTGTTGATTTGGTTTGGTTTATAAATTTAATCATCCGACACTATTAGTTTGATTTAGTAATTGCAAATTCGAACCAATCCGACTTATTTACCCCTAATTGCAACAATAATAAAGATTTATAATAATGTAGATCCATCAATGATCCTACACTTGCATAATATGTCGTACGTGTACAAATTATGACATTGTTGCGAGAAATTAAAGACTAACATATAATGAGAGTGATATATGCAGCTTAGGGGTGCACAAAGAAAACCGACAAACCACATCAACTCGATAATCCGAGTCAAACCGAGAAAAAAAACCCGACTATGATTTGGTTTGATTTGGTTTGGTGTTGGAAAAAAAACCCGACCATAATGGTTTCGTTTGGTTTTAACTAAAGAAAGTCAAACCAAAACAAACCAACCCGATATTAAATATATAAAAATTTTATATATAAATATACCTATTGTGATGTAACTTATAAATATTTCGTAAAAATATTCATAATTTTATCTTTTAAGGTATTATTTCACGGTTGCACTCAGAACTTTTGAATGTTCTAATAAGTTTTATAGCCATTAACATTAGTAAATTAAGTAATGCTAACAAAAGCTCAAACTAAAATCAAATCAATACTAATTGATGATAGGCTATAATTACGTATTTTAGTCGATTATTACACTCTAATTTACTGCATTTTAGTTGAGTTTGCGTGTTTATCGCTAGTGTTTTGCACTAATGGTGTGTTTTAGGCTTTGTAAGAGTGATTCCGAGCTATATAGATGTTATGGAATGAATTCAAGTGATTTGGAGCTTTGAAGTCTGAGTAAAAGCCCAAGGAATTAAGCCGGGATCGTATTCGGGAGTCAAATTTGATAATTAAGTACGAACGAAGACTCGAGGAGGCATATTGTGCACTGTCTAGTAAAATAGACATATCGTTTTTCTCAGAACACCATTTGGGCTCCACAATATATGGTTGGAAAGCTAACTCAAAGGGCTACAACTTTCATGTAATATATTTTTCCAAATTCTAAACGAAATAGGGTGAAAAATTGCGATTACAGTAGAACCGTGGCAGAGTGTACTCGCGGACAACTGAAGAATCAGAGAGCATGTTTGGCCGCGGTTTGACCGCGACCGTGGCAGAACCGCGGCAGAGGCGGAAAAGTCCAGGGATCTAAGTGCAAAACACGGAATTTTTAGCCCAAAACCCTATTTTAAACACTAGACTTCGCCCAAAGGAGGCATGTATTGATTTAGAGAGTATTTTTGCAAGGAAAACAATTGTGAGAGATCATCAAAAACATCTTTCTTCTTTTCTTTGATTTTTCTTGCAAGTTTTATTGATGAATATTGTTTTAGTTTATTTACCGATAGTTATGAGTAGCTAAATCCTTTGTCTAAGGTTTTGATGGAACCTATTGGGGGATGAACTTCTTGTTTATGTGAATACAAATTGCTAGTTTCAATA
>MU688597.1:22489-62645 GCA_026770625.1 Nicotiana glauca | reverse complement strand
CGTTCATGATTGATAGAGATGTGTTGGTAAATTTGTATGAAGCATAAACAGAAGGAAATCCATCAATAGGGGAAATCATTACCTTAGCGTTTTCTCATTATTGTTTACAACCTTAGCACCCCTAATTTACAGTTGTTTATTTCCTTGCAATTTTAGTTATTAAAGACACCATCAACTGTGATTCTCAACGTTTGGGAAATTGATTCTAAAGAGTTTAGTAGGTCTAAAGATAGTGATTGATACGTTAATTTCCTGTGGGATTCGACTCTGGACATAATAATCCGGATTATATTTGCAACGCCCGCTTAGTCTTTTCATAGACACAGTTGAGCGTGATCACTAATGCTAACAAAAGACATTCAATTCAATACTACGAACGGGAATGTATTGAATATCTATTTTTTGTTTTGCAATAATTTAGATAAAAATGCATAACCTATTTTTATTTTTTCTTTAGCGTTTAGTCATATAATTAATACTCCCTTATTAGTCTACTTATTTTATAATGACTTGGTACTTTTAGATTATGTTTATTTTTATTATTACTTTTTAATTAGCAATATTTAAATTACATAATTTTATTGTCTTTATTATTGAATATTTTAGGATACTGCCATGACACATTTCATATTTTGTATTATTTTTTTGGAAAATACTTTATATAGTTGTATCTTACTAGGATTAAAGAAATATTTTAAGCACAATTTTATATGTTTTGTTCTACGAAGATTTTATCCGAAAAGACCCGAATAACCCGAGAAAAACCGAGAAAATCCGAGAGTGAAAACCCGAGTTTATTGGTTTGGTTTGGTCTTTAGATTTAATAACCCGACACAATTGATTTGGTTTGGTAATTATAAAATCCGAACCAACCCGACCTATATACACCCCTAATGCAGCTTTATAACTTGCCTTCCTGTTTGGCAACTCGAACGTTCAATGCAAGGGTTGAATTGGTCAAATATATTCGAACTTTCAACTTTATAAGCTTCAATACACATAACCACTGATTCAATTCATGTCTTTGTCCAATACATTATGTGAAAGTTTTGTGAGGTTTAGATAAAGAGTGCTTGTAGAAATGCAAACCACATAAATATATTGGTATGAGTAAACATCATATGGTTATCATTTTCTACAATTTCACATGATTAGGAAGAAATATGCCAAATATATATTGTGCTTTTACAAAAAGTGTGGATTAAAGCAAAGAATACAATTTGATGCATTCTACCGACTCTATATGTCTAGTGTATGGCATTATTGCTTTTTGGAGTGTCAAATTACATTTTCGTCAGCTACAATTTCCAAATCAATTTTAAAATATTTTGTATTTTTGGAAGTAGCGGTTAATATTTCTTTCAATAATTCAAGCAAAAATATATTCTAACAATAAAGTTAGCGTATCCTCATAATATTACAAGTTTTCGAAAATATATGGAAGAAAGAAAATACTGAAGTTGATCAGAACAAAAATAAGCATCACTTTTCGTTTACCTCGAAAATACGATTAACAATTAAATTTTATTTTTGGTTTTAAAGATACGTGATTTAATTCAATAGTAATTAATAACCAAGAAATATGAAGTATAAATGAAAGGAACAAGTAAAAGCAAATCAGAATGTAGACCAGTCTCGACCTCGAGCCAAAGTGACCTCGAGATGGATCAAGAACAATAAAGCAAAAATAATAAAGCTAAAGTGATGAATTTATTAATTCCATGCAATTGAATATCGAAGACAAAGCAAAGAGAATTTAGAGAGAGAAATTTTATGTAGAGGGGCAACTCTGCAAATTTTTATTAAGAAAGAAAGATGACTGTACAGTGTTTTTAATAAAAGAAAAGAAAGAAGCTACCTAACCACTTTCTAACTAACTAGTGGGACCCATTTTACACAATTAATTAACTTAACTAGCTATATTTGTTAACTACAGTTATATCCTCAACATCCCCCCTCAAGCTAGGACTGGGAAAAATATTCAGAAGTCCTAGCTTGGATAGTAAGTAAGCATGTTGTGGTCTACTCAGTCCTTTAGTAAGGAGATCTGCTACCTGTTCTTGTGTAGCACAATAGTGTGTGGTGACGAGGCCTTGCTGGATTTTCTCACGAATAAAATGACAATCAATGTCAATATGTTTTGTGCGCTCGTGAAAAACTGGGTTGGCAGCAATTGCAAGAGCTGATTTGCTGTCACAAAAAACAGGAACAGGGGACTGATGCTCAATTCCCAGTTCTTTGAATAAGCCCAAAATCCATGTAATCTCAGCAACAGTGGAGGCAAGGCTGCGATATTCAGCTTCAGCTGAACTCCTAGATATGGTTGTTTGCTTTTTTGACTTCCAAGAGATGAGAGAATCACCAAACTTAACAAAATAACCAGTAACTGATTTGCGTGTGTTTGGACATGCAGCCCAATCAGCATCACAATAAGCTGATAATAATTCTGAACATCTTGCCCCCAAAAACACTCTCAGACCTGGACTTGATTTAATATATCTCACCACCTTGAGTGCTGCTTCTATGTGTGAGGCTTTAGGACTATGCATGAACTGACTAAGGCTTTGGACAGCAAAGGAAATATCTGATCTTGTGATGGTCAAGCAGAGTAATTTGCCCAATAATCTTTGATAAGGTCCAGGATCAATCAACAAAGCATCATCAGATTGTCCCACATGATTATCAAATTCAGAAGTTGTGAGTCTTAGATTAGACTCCATAGGATACCCTATAGGTTTTGCACCTGATAATCCCAACTCAGAAATAAGCTCCAATGCATATTTTCGTTGATGCATTAGTATTCCATCACCTCTTCTAGCAAATTCCAGACCTAGAAAATATTTGAGCTCTCTTAGGTCTTTGATTTTGAATGAAGACTGTAATACATCTTTAGTCTGTTGAAGTAATGCAGGATCATTTCCAGTAATAAGCAAGTCATCAACATAAACCAACACAATAACTATGTGAGTTGTAGTCTTCTTGATGAAAAGTGAATAATCCAGATGACTTTGTTGGAAACCAGCATCCTTAAGAGCTGAAGTCAACTTGATGTTCCACTGTCTTGATGCCTGTATGAGTCCATAAAGAGACTTTACCAACTTGCAAACTGTTGACTTGTTGTGTGACCAATGGAAACCTGGAGGAATTGTCATATAAACTTCTTCAGTTAAATCACCTTGCAAGAAGGCATTATAAACATCCATTTGGTGAATGAACCAATGCCTTGATGCTGCCAGAGCCAATACACTTCTAACTGTGACCATTTTTACCACAGGTGAGAAAGTCTCTTGATAATCCAACACTTCTCTCTGATTATATCCTTTTGCTACTAAACGAGCCTTGAATCTTTCTACTTCTCCTGTAGCTTTGTACTTGATCTTATAAACCCATCTGCACCCTATAGCCTTTTGTCCTTGTGGCAATTAAACTAATGTCCAACTTTTATTGTCTTCCAAGGCTTTAATCTCTGCCTGCATTGCTTCAACCCACCTTTTATCCTTAATAGCTTCAGAATATGTGGCAGGTTCTACCTCAACTGAAAAATTAGCCAAATAACTCTTGTACTTTGAGGAAATCATATCATATCCAATGACTTCTGAGATAGGATATTTGCAGCAGCTTACAGAACTTGTCTTGTCTGGTCTAACATAATCTTTGAGCCATATAGAAGGTTTGGACACTCTAGTTGATTTTCTCAACTCCACAGTAGTGAAAGTATCAGAAGAACCACCTGTAGCAATAGGATTAAAAAGTTGAACATCACCATGAACAGCTTCAGAAGAAGTGTCCTGTTAATTTACAGGAATTGGAATCACAACTGAAGGACTTAGAGTAGTAGATGTTTCATAATCTGCATCTGGACAATCCATTACTACTGGCTCTTCACTAAAATCTTCCTTTGGTACTGGACACATGTCTAAGAAGAAGGCATTAGATATGGTCTCAGCTCCCTGAAAAGGAAATATGTCTTCATAGAATACTACATCTCTGCTGATGAAGAATACTCTATTCTCCAGTCCAGCAGCCTATATCCCTTTTGATGTACAGCATAACCCAGCAAAACTGATCTCACTGCTCTAGGAGCAAATTTATCAGTACTAATCAAGTTAGTAGCAAAACACAAACATCCAATCACTCTAAAATGCATCAGTGAGGGTGGTTTACCATAAAGTAGTTCATAAGGTGACTTATATCCCAGTACAGAGGAAGGGATCCTATTGATAATATATACAGCAGAATCAATACAGTGTCCCCAATACCTCACAGGTAAATGTCCTTGGAATCTGGTTGCTCTAGCAGTTTCAAGTATATGCCTGTGCCTTCTTTCCACCACTCCATTCTGCTGAGGAGTATATGGACATGAACTCTGATGAACAATGCCATGTGATTGAAACAGGTCCTTGCATGCATGGTTAAAAAATTCACCACCATTGTCTGACCTGAAGGCTTTCACCTGCTTCCCAAACTGAGTGCTAATCATAGTAATAAAGTTTTTGAGCAAAAAAATAACATCAGATTTAAGCCTCATGAGAAATACCCAAGTCCACCTAGTAGAGTCATCGACAAGTGTAAGAAAGTACTTCATTCCATTGTGAGTAGCAACTTTATAAGGTCCCCACACATCCATATGAATCAAATCAAAACTGTTCATGCTTCTACTAATACTGGGTTGAAAAGGCACTCTAGTCTGTCTAGCCAATGGACAGATTTCACACTTAGACAATGTATTATTGTGTTTGTTACTACTATATTCTTGCAAACTAGAAACTCTTCTAAGAACTTGTACTGGTACATGTCCTGTTCTTCTGTGCCATATATCCATACTTCCTTTATTAGTCACTGCAAATGCTTTATTCACTTTCCTTCCTATTGCAGCTGACAGAATGTATAAATCTTCCTCCCTTCTACCAATCTCCTTCACCTTCCCAGACAAGAGGTCCTGAAATACACAACATTTTGGAAAAAAAGTAACACTGCACTTTAGATCTTTTGTCACTTTTGATACTGACATAAGATTGAACTTGAAAGATGGCACACATAACACATCCTTCAATACATCACCTCCAGTAAGCTGACACTCTCCCATGTGTGAAATAGTAGCTGAATCTCCTGTAGGTAGTTGAACTTGCCCTGAGTTCCCTACTGAAGTTTTATTTTTTAGTAAATTTTTATCACCAGTCATGTGATTGGTAGCACCAGTATTAACTATCCATTTACACAATTCTAAGTTTTCACAAAGTGCTACATTGCCACAGAAACATTTACCTGCCATGTTAGCACTTGCTTCTCCAATAAAGTTCTTGTTCAACAATTGCAGCAGTTGGCTATATTGTTCCTTGGTGAAGTATTGTCCTGCCTCAATATTGTTTTCTGCTTGATAAGCAATCTGTGAACCTTGCACATCCTGTTGTCTAGTTGACTCCACCATCACTGCATTAGCCTTCTTTTTCTGTTTGAAATCATTTGGATACCCAATAATTTTGTAACAATTCTCCTTGTGATGCCCTGTTTTACCACAAAATTCATATTTCATTAGCCTATAACAATCAAGCTTAGTATGACCTTTCATATGGCAGAATTCACACTCTAAGTTGAAGTTTTTTCTTGGTCGAGCACTAAAGGGGGCTGTAGGATCAGTGTGTCCTGTTTGTCCATATCCATTTTCAGTGATCATTTTTCTACTCTCATCTTGCACTACCATAGCATAAGCTTTATCTATGGACGGCAGTGTTGGCATCAATAAAATTTGGCTCCTCGCTTGTTCAAATCCATCATTTAACCCCATTAGAAACTGCAATAAACGCTGATATTCTAACTGCTCAATGTATTCAGTAGCAGATGAAGGAGGTGGTAATATTGAATCATATTCCGCCCAAAGATCCTTCAACATAGTGAAATATGTCGAAACAGACGAGACTCCTTGTGTCAAGGTGAAAATCTCCTTGTGCAAATAGTATAACCTAGATCCATTCACTTTGTCAAACCTTTCCTTGAAGGCTGCCCATATTTTCTGGGCACTAGAAGAAAACAACACTCCTGTAACTAGTTCCCTACTCACATTGCTCATAAGCCACGAAGTGACAATAGCGTTACATCAATCCCATTGATTCCCTAGTTCTGCACCAAAATCCTCCTTCGATGTCGATCCATCGACTAGGCATAACTTGTTCTTACCTAGCAATGCTACCTTCATCGAACGACTCCACAAAGAATAATTCTCCATTCCTGTCAAAATCAATCCCACCGACATGGATCCAGGACCGTCCGAAGGATGAAGGTAAAGCAGATGATTATGATCCGTAACAGTAACATTTCCAGTTATTCCAGCTCCAGTATTCACATTACCAGTTGTTCCAGCTCCAATATTCATGTTTACAGCTGAATTTTCAGGAATCGCCATTAAAGGAAACCAAAAAAATTAGAGTTTGAGCTTTGAAAATTGAGTAGATCCTCTCGATTTTCCTTCAATTACTCGAAAAATCCCCTAGAATCACTCGTTAATCCTGCTCTGATACCATGATGAATTTATTAATTCCATGCAATTGAATATCGAAGACAAAGCAAAGAGAATTTAGAGAGAGAAATTTTGTGTAGAGGGGCAATTCTGCAAATTTTTATTAAGAAAGAAAGATGACTGTACAGTGTTTTTAATAAAAGAAAAGAAAGAAGCTACCTAACCACTTTCTAACTAACTAGTGGGACCCATTTTACATACTTAATTAACTTAACTAGCTATATTTGTTAATTACAGTTATATCCTCAACATAAAGGATAATCCTGATGAACAATGAGCGAAAAAGTAAGAGAATATATTATTTGTCGATGATCGGGGTTGAGCATACTCGGCTTCGATACTCATCGCACTTCGATCCTCAGACATTGCACTCTGTCTTCGAGCTCGAGTCTGGTCCATCGAGCTCGAGCTCGAACTCGACCTTACTTGAACTCGGGCTTAAGGCGATCCCTCGAGCCCGAGGAATCGGGCATACTTAATTTCGACCATATAGAACTTTCCAACAAAAAAGATGGTACTCATTAATAAGTAGTACATCATACATCTATCTATGAGGTTGACATATCATCTTCTAGTCCTTCTCAATCAATTTTTATACCGTATAGACTTAAATGTATATAAAGTAGTAATATTAAATTAATTTTACTATTCAATGTACAATATCAAATTATGTTCGATTTTTAAATATATATCTTCAGTAGTATTATATCATGATATATGCGATGTACACGCTCTGTCCTACTTTCTAATATCATACTATTGAATATTGATTATTGGCAAAAGACAATTTTGGTCTATGAATTATTGACTTCGAAGGTATTCTTGATTCTTCAACCTTCAAGACTCTAATTTTGTTCTTATTTTCAGTTTAATTTGTAAAAAAAAAAAATTAGAATTTTTATTAATTTATTTATTTTGGTTTCTCACTTATGTCGGTACCCACACGGGGCCTAACTAAATCCTGATTCGCGTTGAGAAGGCCCTTGTTAGAGGGTAAAGCTCTTCCTAACCAATGTTTTAAAAGGCGAAGGCGTGATGCAGGGCGTTTTACCTACTATGAGGCGAGGCGCAAGCCCCGAGGCATGGGGCGTAAGCCCATGAATCTTTAAATTTGTTAATATATAAATTAATAAAATAGCATAATAACATTAAAACATAGAAGTTACATTACAAGTTTAAGAAAATTACAAATAACTAAAAAAGCTCATAAAAATAAAATTTCTAGAATGTTTTAATCGGCATAAACAATCAATAATAATAATAATGTTACAATGAAGTACAAATCAATTATAACGTCTTAACTTTCAAATATATAAAAAAAGATCAAAGTTTCTTAATAAATATTATTAAACAAAATACTTTACCTTCCCAAAAGTAACAATTAATAAACTTCACCAATATTTAGAATATTACTCCTTTTGCTATTATCAAACTTTTACCCGTAAGATCGATCTATTTTTTAACATATAAGAGATCTAAAAGAGACATTTTCTTAATTTCAGCATTATAAATGGACATGAAGACTCATTTCCTCCCATAGCAAGTGAAGATATAAATTTTCGCTATCTATTTTAGATGTCCACCCTCATGTTGTTCTCAATTAGTAAATTTGCAACATTATGACTCGTTATTTAAGTTACTCTCAATCTTCATATACCAATAGACGAATAAACTTTAATCATTCATTTGTTAAAGAGTTTTGAGGGTCAATAGTGCTAATTAGGATATTTGACCCATGATTTGAATAATAACTATAGGGCGAGCCCCGAGTGTTAAATATTGGGCGCGTTTAAGGCGCATAGTCGGGCAATTGAGGCGTAAGCCTCACAGAACCAAGCCCCACGCGTGAGTCTCAGGGTGTTTTGATAGTGCTCCGCCCCCGGGCAAGTCCCGAGGCGTATTCCGAAAAAGCCTTTTAAAAAACTGTTCCTAACAAAGACGACTTCATAATCATGGCTCGAACCCAAGACCTCTGAATTCTGATTAAGGATAAAGGAGTACTTACCACTCCGTCACAATCCATGTTGGTAAGAAGTGAGGGGAAGGATATTGAGTAGTCTGCTAAACTAGTGCAGTGATGAATCTTTCATAGCTAGTGTATACGGGTGAAACCAAGACCAATGAGCACCCCGCTTTTCCGGTGAGGCATACGGAGCAGGGACGTGACTGTAAGGATTCAAAATTAGAGCCAGGAACCTCTCGTATCAGGGCTCGAGCAAAACAACTGCCCTTGGAGCCATCGGGACCACGTCCCCCGGGTTCGGTCCGAGTCCCAAGACTTCGAAGAACATTACCACACGACATCACACGACTAACAAAGAGCCGTGATATCCGTGCTCAACCGGATATCACGGCATGAATCTCGGCTCGTATCGGCAAAAAATCAGTGACTAGTGAAAAGGAAGATTTTTACCTTTCTTATAAGTGTACCTAGGGCAAAATTCCCCTACTATATAAAGAGAAAGATAATTATTCATTAAAGACCTTGTAACACGTATACCAAGGCAATATACTTATGTTCTCTCTATTTTTGAAAGTCATTCAAAGTTCTTGTTTTCGTTCATAAGTTCTTGATAAGTGCTAGCTCGGAACCGAAGGCAGGTTCCTTGTTAGGCCTTTAACCGAGTTTGGACTCACTATCATCATTAGTTTGGCTACTTACTGTATCTTTTATTTGATTATCTAACATCATTAATCACTTGTATTGAATTAATCCACATATCTTTAAAATTATGTATAATTTTATTGGTGTCCGTTTTTAAGGGTAAACAGCTAGAAAATTTATTATTTTGGGGTAGAGGTGTACATAGGTCGGGTTGGTTCGGATTTTATAATTACCAAACCAAACCAATTGTATCGGGTTATTAAATCTAAAGACCAAACCAAACCAATTGTATCGGGTTATTAAATCTAAAGACCAAACCAAACCAAACCAATAAAACTCGGGTTTTTCACTCTCGGGTTTTCTCGGGTTTTCGGGTTATTCGGGTTTTTTCGGTAAAATCTTCGTAGAACAAAACATATAAATTATGCTCAAAATATTTTTTAATCCTAGTAAGATACAACTATATAAAGTATTTTCCAAGAAAATAATATAAAATAGATGTGTCATGGCATTATCCTAAAATATTCAACAATAAAATTATGTAATATAAAATATTGCTAATTAAAAAACCATAATAAAATTAAACATAATTTGAAAGTAATAAGTCATGATAAAATAAGTAGACTAATAAGAGATTATTAATCACATGACTAAACGCTAAAGAAAAATAAAAATAGGTTATACATTTTTATCTAAATTATTGCAAAACAAAATATAAATATTCAATACATTCTCATTCATAGTATTTAATTGAATGCCTTTTGTTAGCATTAATATTGATTTGATATTGGTTTAGGCTTTTGTTAGCATTATTTAGTTTACTAATGTTAATTGTTATAAAACTTGTTGGAACATTCAAAGGTTCTAAGTCCAACATTGAAATAATACCTCAAAAGATAAAATTATGAAAAATTTTAAGAATATTTATAAATTGCATCACAATATGTATATTTATATATATTAAATATATCTAAAATTTCTATATATGTAATTCGGGTTGGTTTGGTTTCGGTTTTACTTTCTTTAGTTAAAACCAAACCAAACCAATTATGGTCGGGTTTTTTTTCCCTACACCAGACCAAATCAAACCAAACCATAGTCCGGTTTTTTTTCTCGGTTTGACTCGAATTATTGGGTTGGTGCAGTTTGTCGGTTTCTTTTGTACACCCCTATTTTGGGGTTCTAATTGGTTGGTCCTTCTGGGAATTTTACAATGGGGTTTTTCACATTATGATTCTGTTAAGTTTGACAGTTCGTCCAAGGGATCAAAGCTGCAAATCTGTATTAATTGAAGGTTCATTGTGTTCAATTAAATAATACAGAGATTAAAACTAGAATAATGCAATTACACAGGGATCAAGAACATTATATTTCCTTGTTAATTTGTTATTCTTCAAATTTTCTACAAACCCATACTTGTAATTTCGTTTTTTTTAAGGCGAAATGGCTTCCTGACCACTCAAACTTGTAGCGTTTTTTAAAGGCGACACATAAACTTTTGTCTTTCCCATTTAAACATCAAACTCCTAAAACTTATAATTAATAAACACAATTTGTCCTTGACCCATCTCATGTGGCGCCAATTGGTTCTAGTCCGTCGTGAATGTCACGACTACGACTTTTAGTAGCGTGAGAGACCCACTTCCCAACCCACATCCTGTTCCATATCTAAGTAAATATTCAGGCTGGATACCTCGAACAAGGAAGAAAGCAAAAAGAGGTGTCTGGCTTCCGTACTTTCCAGGTGATCATACACATCTTTCATCACTTCATCGATAATTTTTGGTGCAGATTGCCGTAATTGTACAAGGGCATCCTCCCAAAAACCCTTGCTTTCAGGCTTTAGCGCTCCTGCAACAATACTAAGGGCAAGCGACAACCCTTTGCATTCTTGCGCAACAGCTTTTGCAATGTCACAAAGAGAAGGATCGTCAACTGAATTACCGGCGTAGTGCCTGAACAGAACACATGCTTCTTCTTCAGATAAGGTTCCAACTTCCGTGATACTTTGAGCTCCCATCGTTTTACAAACCTTTCGGAGACGTGTTGTCAATATCACTTTGCACTGATTGTTGGGGTTGCTACCGTTGGGAATTCCAAGTCTCTGTAGATCTTTATCCTGAAGAGCCTTCCAAACATCATCCAACATTACAAGGACTCTGCCCGGGCCCCTTAACCTTGAGAGCAGTTCATCTCCATTTTCGCACAAATTGTTCCCTGTTAGTGTGAGACCGATTCCTCCTGCGAGCTGACCCTGAATTTTGTGCAAGTCTAGTGTCTGACAGATTATTTTGGAAGGAGATTGACCAGGTTAATTAGCCTAGGTTTAAGAGGGGGATGGTTAGAGAGAGGAAAAGAGACGAAAAGTCGGTGAACTGATTAAAAGAGGGGACCCCAATCGATTGGGGTTATTAGCAAATGTGTAATATACGCGCCTAGGGTCAAGCACAAATTGTGTTTATTAGTTATAGGTTTTAGAAGTTTGAGTGTTTAGATGGGAAAGACAAATGTTTATGTGTCGGCTTTAAAAAACGCTACAAGTTTGAGTGGTCAGGAAGCCATTTCGCCTTTTTTTTAACTAGGATTCACGAGTCTCTCACGTTAGCAATTAATTATACAGAAACAAAATCCGACAAGTTAATTATGAAAGTGAACTCATGACAATAACCTAGTCTTTATCGAAACAGTATATATGGATTGAAGTTCTATTCGCTAAATTTACTCGATCGGTTTCTTTCATTAGTCACTATGCGGTTTACATAACTGAGTCCTTCTACCATGCTATCCCAAAAGATTGTAATCATAAACTTCACGTAAAGTCCCCACTTTTGTTCATTTCCAAATATTTTCTAAAATTCAAGAGAAAGTAATGATTTTGTACATCAATAAGTTGCTTAATTAAGAATATGGGGTCCCCGTCCATCTAACTTCTGTGTGGCAAAATTTAATGTCCTTTACTTTGGTCTAGACTTTAAACTGTGAACAACCTAAACAAAGAAGTTATTTCACTTGAGAAACCATGTGTAAGAAAGAGCTCTTAATAGTTCTTGCATTTCTCGTCCCATTTTGCAGTTCAATAGATACCATCTCCTTTAACCATTCTCTCAAAGATGGGGATTTATTAATCTCTTCTGGAAAATTCTTTGCTTTGGGCTTCTTTAGCCCTACTGGGAATTTCCCTGGAAAACGTTACGTTGGAGTTTGGTACAACAATGTTCCTGAACAAACTGTTGTTTGGGTTGGCAATAGAGACAACCCCATCAATGGTACATCTGGGATTCTTACCATTGACTCTACTGGAAATCTTGTTATACTCGACATGAAAACGAAAGTTTCAGCCTGGAAAACAAATATTTCTTCAGTTAAGAATGGAGCTGACTTGTACAGTGCTAAGCTTTGGGATTCAGGGAATTTCGTGTTGTTTCAGGACCCGAAAATGGATATTATTGCATGGCAAAGCTTTGATTATCCTACCAATACTCTACTTCCTTCAATGAAATATGGGATAGACAAGAAAACAGGTTTAAACCGGTTTCTAACATCATGGAAATCATTGAACGACCCAGGCACCGGAGAGTATCGTTACATAATGGAGTTCAATGGGACACCTCAAGTATTCTTGTATAAGAACTATAGCAGGATATGGCGGACAGGATCCTGGACTGGTCATGGTTGGAGTGGTGTACCAGAAATGAGCCCAAGATTCATCTTCAGTCTCAGTTATGTGGACAATGATAGCGAGGTTTCCATGACATATCACATAAAAGACACTTCAATAATCTCAAGAATGGTCCTGAATGAATCTGGGATCTTGAACCGGGTAACTTGGCAAGAGAGTGAGCGGAAATGGGTGCAATTTTGGTTTGCGCCTAAGGACTCGTGTGACAATTATGAACATTGTGGAGCATTTAGCAATTGCAATTTGTTCAATTTGGGTGAATTTGAATGTAGTTGTCTTCCAGGGTATGAGCCGAGGCTAAGCCGACAATGGTACTTGAGAGATGGCTCCCATGGATGCTTGAGGAAGAAAGATGAAAATGTGTGCAATAGTGGTGAAGGGTTTGTTAAGCTGAGTCATGTGAAAATCCCAGATATAGATACAGCTTTGATGAACAAAAGCATGGGGTTGAAGGAATGTGAAGATTTCTGTCTGAAAAATTGTTCCTGCACAGCCTATGCAAGTGCTAATATTAGTGAAGGGGGGAGTGGGTGTATCACTTGGTATGGTGAGTTGAGAGACATAAAGCAATTTACAGATGGGGGCCAAGATTTCTATAGCAGAGTCTCTGCATCTGATTTAGGTAAAGATTTAACTTAAATATGTGTGATTAAATCCATATTATACATAGTGTCTAGCCGTGGTGTTCATATAAAGTTTTCGTTTTTCATTCCTTTCAGCACAATTCTCCAAGAACCCAAATAACAATCACAGGAAAAGAGTGACAGCAATTATAGCAGGGTCTGCTGCAGCAATAATTGTTGGACTCTTGTTGGCATATTTTTTGGTGATTAGTAGAAGGAGAAAAGGTAAGGATATTATTCAATACCATGCTTGGTCAAATATTTTCTGTATCTGAACAGCCGCTTTACCACATTATGTTTAATTCTCCTCACTTTATGTTATTACCTTAGAAGCACATGAAAACTGTGGTGTAATTTCAAACTGCACTAGATCCTAATCTGTGTTTGCTGATGTACAGATAAGAAGAGCCATTCGAATACATTGAACAAGAGTTTAGCATCCTGTGAATCCATGGATGAAAGTGAACAAACAGAAATCTCAATCTTTGACCTAAGCACAATAAGTAATGCAACTGATAACTTCTCTGATGCTAACAAACTTGGTGAAGGAGGGTTTGGTAGCGTATACAAGGTAACGATTCCCAAATATGTTTGAATGCCTTTCAACCAACATGATCTTTATAGGAGGCTGCAGTTAGGTTTAATAAATTGTTGTAGTAAGCCAAGTTTACCAAATAATGATCTTGGATTCAATTTCAGGGTCACCTGAAAGATGGACAGGTAATAGCTGTCAAAAGACTTTCAGTAACTTCAGGGCAAGGAGCAAAGGAGTTCAGAAATGAAGTCACACTAATTGCAAGACTCCAGCACAGAAATCTTGTGAGGCTTTTAGGCTGTTGTAGTCAACAAGGAGAGAAGATGTTGGTTTATGAATACTTGCCAAACAAATCCTTGGATAGTTTTATTTTTGGTAAGAACATTTCCAGGACCTGAAATCTTAACTTGACCATCAAACTTTACATGTTTTTACATGCTTACTCTTAATTAACGAGTACTGCTTGAACGGTTGTGTGTTCTTAATGGATTGCTTATGCATAAACTTTCAAACCGTGTTCCAGATAAAACAAAAGGGTCTTTGTTGGATTGGGGGAAACGGTTTGAAATCATCCATGGGATTGCACGAGGAATGTTATATCTTCACCAAGATTCTAGATTGAGAATTATACACAGGGATCTCAAAGCAAGCAATGTTTTACTAGATGCCTCCATGCAACCAAAAATATCAGACTTTGGAATGGCCAGAATTTTTGGAGTTGACCAAATTGAAGCAAACACAAATCGAGTTGTTGGAACGTAGTAAGTGTTTCAAGTTTTGTGCATACACATGTGAGAGTTCTGTTAGGTGTGTGCATTTGAGTTTTAAAATATAAAATCTTGACATTGCTTGATTGATCGCAGTGGATATATGTCACCTGAATATGCAATGGTAGGGCAATTTTCAGCGAAATCTGATGTCTTCAGTTTCGGGGTTCTGTTTTTGGAGATTATTACTGGCAGAAAGAACAACTCTCAGTATGATCAGGAGAAATCTCAACATTTAGCTGGATATGTAAGTTAATTCTACAACATATATATGCTACTAAAATCAAGAAATTGCCTATGTTATTTTACCATGTCCTTAGACATAAACCGTGTCACAGATGGAAGTGTTAGTAGTCTGTATTCAAAACCAGTAAATCAACAAACGTTAGTTTAAAAAACAAAGCAGAAAAAATTCCGAGCCCACAAGTTTCTTGTGTTCCCTTAAGGAATTTAATCCCCTCACAATGCCCAAGGTTGCAGATTAATTCCTCCCAGGATAGAACGGAATAACTATTATGTGATAGTGGCACTTCAAATCATAGTATTTCGGCGAACTCAAATGGCGGAGCAAATCACCCAAAATGCTTAAAAAACAATGCAGAATGCAGAAGATTGAGGGAAGAGATTTCAGATTTTTCGGTGTTGGAAAATGAGGCTAAGTAAGCCGCTAATTATAGCCAAAGAAGTTGAGTCTCAACAGGTGCATAGGTGCCTGTTCATTAATAAGGTGTCTGTTGGAAAATGATTCCGCGACCTTTTTCCGCGAAAAAATATTAGGAAATCCGAAACCGAAGGACGACAACGCGAGGCACTGTTTCTTCTTAACTCTTTAAGAGCTAGAAGATGTGCTTCTCCATATAAGCACAAAGATTTTCTTTCCTTCTACCAATGAGGGACAAAGTGCATTAGTAAAGTGAACTAATTCAAAATTTCATTTCCCACCATTTTCCATTCACACCTCTTTTGTTATTAGTGACAAAACCCAACAGGAAGTACTGCAAATGAAAATCTCAAAACAAATTCTTTTTTGGGTTCTTAAATTTGTGAATGGACCGACTATTCAGCATTTCTATTTTTAGCTCGAGTTGCTTCTTTAAGGTGTTATAGTTTGTCTTATAGAACAGGAATTGCTGGAAATGTTGATTTTGGAATTTCTGTTTCAGGTGTGGGATTCTTGGAAGAATGATAAAGCTTTAGATGTTGCTGATCCATTGTTAGGGGACTCATATGAAGCTTGTGAAGTTTTGAGATGCATCCACATCGGCCTTTTGTGTGTACAATCATTGGTAGATGACAGACCAACCATGTCGGAAGTGGTCTTCATGTTGTGCAATGAAACCAAACTTCCTTTCCCTAAAGAACCTAGTTTTATATTCAGATCACAGAATTATGGTTCAGTTACACCGTCTTCATCAGCAAGTATAGGAACATCTGTAAACGACATGTCTATTTCTACAATTCATGGTCGCTAGAGTTTATGTTAAGCATTTACCAGTGATGGATCCAGATATAACATTGTGGGTTCTCAATTAGAGAGTGAATTCTGAAATACATATCAAACTGTACTTATTATTGTTTCACGCATATCAGATAGGGTTTGACCTCGAAACATTTGGTTCTACAGAATTCGTGAATGAATTGTTGGATTCAATATTGTATTTGACACCTATTTTGGAAAAAATATAGTGTTCTGTTTTTTCTGTACGATGTTTTCTTTTTGAGATTCATATTTGGAAATAGGGAGACCATTCTGAAAACAGCTCATTTAATGGTCTAATAAGTGGAGGAAACAGCAAGTTTAATGGTTTAACCCCTATCTGTGAATTGAAGGGCGCTATTTGTACTTTGACCCCGACAGACGGAAAAATACGAGACGAGATACAATTTGATTATCGAAATCAGAACCAAAACTAGGGTAAATTTGAAGAAAGTAGTATACCTTATCTAGGAAATCAATCTTTTACTTATTTATAACTTGAGAATAAAAAAAAATGCACATTTTACAAGCTATACGTAAGTATTCTGCAAAATTTCTTATAATTTAGAGATATTTTTTTATTTGAATTATTTGTAGCCAGATTCCAACACCCGTATCCGTATCCTGAATCATAAAATTTACATCTCGAAGGATCCGGCTTCGAGATCCGCACCCGTGTCCGACACCCGCACCAGTGTCCGAGCAACTTAGACAATAGGTAAGTAATCTTTTGAAGCATTGCTTTAAGATTTTGACTTTTGTTTCGTAGTAAGATTACGATATAGATATATTTTTTTGGAAAAAGGATTATGACTTATGAGATAGATATATAAATCAAGTATAACAATACAGGTAAGTTCATGATATAAGAGCATTGAAGTTTCAATCTCTCGTTGTGCCTGGAATCAAAATAATATGTCATTCTTTCCTTTGATGAGCAGTTGTCATGTTAAAATCATTTATTTTATCAAATTCTATTCTAATTTAATGCATTGAGTCATGGAAGATTACCTCATACTTTAGGAAGTACTGCCAACTTGAATGTTTGGTCAACATATAACAGAAATACATAAACATTTCAGACAACTAACGAACATCAGGTGCTGTAATTGTCACCTCGTTGATCGAAGATGATGCTGTTTCTGTAGTATTCAATTTGGAGGTAAGGGTAATCAATGGCTGCTTCGGGGAGGGAACTGTTGCCTCATTACTTAGCATGAACAGAATTGTTGACATAGTTGGTCTGTGTGCTGCATCGATATGCAAACACAATAGTCCTACTTGAATACAGCGTAGTACTTCCTCATTAGGACAAGAATCAACTATTGTTGGATCTATCAGCTCAAAAGCCTTGCCATCATTCCACAGTTCCCAGGCCTGAAGCAGCAGCTCATTGAATGAATATTGATTTTTAATCATAGATAAAGATTCAAATGCTTGCATCTTTAAAATTTACCTGCCGTATCAAATTTGGAGGGGAATCACTGTTATAAGATATCCTGTTCTTTTTTCCACTAATGACCTCCAATAACATAACGCCAAAGCTAAAAACATCGGATTTTACTGAGAACAGACCAGCTAGAGCATATTCAGGTGACATATACGCACTGCACAGAAAAGGGGGTTCTAATGAGTATGCAAAGTATTGGTAAATGTTAAGGATGTGATAGAAAAATCCCTTGTAGTATTTGTTTGCTTACTATGTTCCAACAACTCGAAGAGTCTTAGCTTCATTTTGGTTTCCACCAAATATTCTAGCAGTACCAAAATCTGATATCTTGGGGTTCATATCTTCATCCAAAAGAATGTTGCTGGCTTTCAGATCACGGTGTATTATTTTCAGTCTTGAGTCCTGATGAAGATAGAGTATCCCTCTAGCTATTCCAATAATGATTTCATGCCGCTTTTTCCAATCAAGCAACGACTTCCTGCTCTCGTCTAAGTGGTTCATATCAAATTTATCCAGTAAGCACTATTTGACAGGAGGAAAGAGTCAAAATCAGGTGATAAGTAATCATACCAAATATGAAATAGTCTAGACTTTTGTTTGGCATGTATTCATATATCAACATTTTCTCCTCGTCTTCTACACAGCAGCCAAAGAACCTAACAAGATTTCTGTGTTGGAGTTTTGCAATGAGAAGGGCCTCAGTTTTGAATTCACTTATACCTTGCCTTGATTGAGTTGATAGCCTTTTCACAGCTATTTGCTGCCCATCTGGTAATTTACCCTAGAAATCGCAAATTACTAATTTATCACACCTTGAAAACTCAATATGAAAAAGACGTAAATTTAAACCAGTATGACATGTGGTCATTTCAAGAGGGCCTTTTTCCATGTTCCTTAAGCGTGAGGAGATTTTGGTGTTGCAGATATTCAGGTTGTTAATATATTCTCTCATGTAGTAGCAATACCTTAAAAACAGCCCCGAAACCTCCTTCTCCAAGCTTATTGCCGAGCGAAAAATTGTCCGTTGCAACTTTCAGGTCATGTAATTCAAAGAACTTCAGTTCAATGTCACTTTTCTTTTCTTGTCCCTTATTACTGGAATGTCCAGGTTTTGCCAAGTTAGTTGCTGACTCAGAAAGTAACATTTCCCTGAACTTTTTCTTTCTCAAAATCCCTGAAATAAGGTAAGGGTATAGATTAGTTTAGAAGAAGCCGAAAATACGCAGTTTTAACTTTTTATCTAGTCCATTATTCTCATTGACAATGAGAATAAAGTTTCCTTTCCATGATCAACTAAACCAAAGCTAAATTTTGATAGACCCCCTGCAGTTATGTCAGGTAGAATTGACTTAAGTCATTCAACCTGCAACTATTAAGAATTAGAATGTCACACAAAAATTAACGACATTCAAAAAAGATTAGGATTTGTTAGTGAGCATAGACTATACGTAGAAAGATTTGGATTTGACAACAAGCATGAAGTATTGTCATAAAGCACAGAGATAGATGCTAAAAGAAAGAGATGTACCTTTTTCCCTAAGATTTCTTCTCCATAGAAAGTAACAGCATGTACCACAGACAAATATTGCTGAAGTGATGGATGCTGCTAGTGCTACCAACAGTGGTTTCTTCTTTCCTAAACAATAAGGCAGATCAAGAAAGGAGGAAAATACCATTTTTTTCGTTAAAGGGAAGCACGCATTAGAACAAGATACAGCTGAAGATATAGCTTGGAAGCAGCTAACCTTTGTTGGAGCTCTCAAAAAGCTTAAGGTTGAACTCTACTTGACTTGAATTGTCAGGTAATCTTTTCAGATCGAGCAGATCGCCATTCCATAAGAAGCACTGTCCACCGTTGCTGTAAGCATAAGCACTACATGAGCAATTGGACAAACATACATATTCACAGATCTGATGATTCCCCACTAGCATTGATTCAGATGACGCAGGAAGTTTCACATTTTGTATACGGACAAAACCTACGTTTTTGCTGCCGCACTGCATTGGCGTTTTTCTCACACACCCACCAGAATAGTCATTAATATCCCAGCCTAATTTATACTTCGGCTCATAACCTTGTAAACATTCACAGGGTGGAGCAGAAGTTATTTTGCAAATTCCAAAAGAACCACAGATACCTCTTTGGTCACAAAAATCAGCAAGTCCAGTGAACACTAACCACCACTTCTGATGGTCATTGGACCAGAACCATCCACACATCAACCCTTGAGAGTCTAGGACAATTCGAGAAATGTCAGATTCACCAAAGACATTGTAAGTAATATATTTACTATCTTTAGTTGGATCATAGCTGAAGTTGAATACGCCCTTTCTTTCAGGTAGAGAAGCAAACTTTCCTTGGTCCCAAGGCCCACTCCTCCAGTTTTCCCCGCGGTTATCTATTAGTACTAACTCATCATTTTGATTCTGGTCTAATTGCAGAGAGTACTTTCCTGTAGCCGGATCATTCATATTCCTCCAAGAAGTAAGTTTCTGGAGTGTGTTCTTGCTCTTATCAAATCCAATCCTTGCACCAGGAAGCCATGTATCTGTTGGATAATCAAAACTCTGCCACTTTATCTCAATGCCATTTGTCAAAACTAAATTTCCAGAGTCAAGAAGTACTGCCCTATTGACATCTTCTTTTGAAGCTATGGATACATTAGTACTCCAAACTCTTTGTTTAAGTGTATCCAATAGTTGTAGGTTTCCATCAGTCAGGTCTAGATGAGAATTATTGAATGGAGGGCGAATGGGGTTGTCCCTATTTGCTATCCAAACCACAGTTTTGGTTTTTATGTTTGAATACCATATACCAATAAAGAGCTTATCGCTATTACCTGGACTGAAGAAACCAAGTTCAAACTTCCCTAGCTCGGATACTAATGTAGCTCCTGCAGAAAAGGAAAGGAAACTGCCCGGCAACAAGGCATCTGAACGAGTATTATTGCAGCTAACTAAATAAAAGTACAAAAACAAGAGAGCTAAATCAACCAACAATATCTTCATGATTCTCGAGTGCCTGTTTTGAAAGAGTATTGACAAGGCAAGGGAAGAGATGAACACTCAAACGAACATTCTAAGTGTTAATAAATTGATATCAATGTGCTTATCTGATCATCTCAGAAAAGAAGAAGAAAACAAAATAAAAAAAGTCTTTGAATATTCCACCAAACCAGTAATACAACCAAACTTTCCCAACTAATGAACCACCAAAGTCCAAATATTTGAAAATTCCACAAACGAAAAATGCAATTGATGAAAAAGTCATCAAACTGGTACTATTGCAATCCTTCCACTGGAATATTATAATTTTGACTAATAATTCCAGTCACTCCACTAGATGCCCCTTCCTGACACTGCTTCAGAAAAATCCAGAAACGGCTGGAAATCTTGGTAATGAAACTACTTCTGCTTTATTCTATTTCACATGATCCCAAAGGAGTTCCTGTTTATAAATCTTGTCTGCTTTTTGCAGCAACTGCTAATCGTTAAAAGAGCAATTCTCCCATCGAATGAAATTCATATATGATAACAAGAACAACAACAAAGAAAAACCAGTGTAATCTCACGAGTGGGGTCACAGGATGGTAATGTGTACGCAAGCCTTCCCCTACCTTGCGAAGGTAGAAAGATTGTTTCTGATAGACCCTAAGCTCACGGAACAATAAAAAGAAAGCAACCAACAATAACAACAACAAGAGAAAAAACAAAGACACAACATGTAAAAATGTTCTACTAATTTTACATGTTCTACTAATTCTTAAATTGAAAAATCTCCACTTCAACGTTTATTTCGTTGGAGATTAGGAAAGATCCAAAACCACATAGCTAAAAATAGTGAATACTACTAGCCAATAAGTTAGATGGTGGAATAACACAATTCTTAGTTTAACTAAACATTGAAACATGTTACCTGACAAGAAAATGTTGGATCTCAAATTCCATTCCTCTGATTATTTCAATGTGATCAATAAATTTAATCAAGTATGTTTAATCTCAAATTAGTTGGTATTGGTTATATCAATTATCTGTAATATTCAAAAGAATCATCATGATTAGATAAATTTTACTTGACTATCAATTAGAGGTGGCAAAATGATTTAAAAAAAAAAAAAGTTAGTCACCCTTATTATCTATTAAAAATGAGTTGGATAATGAACTTTTTAAAAACGAGTCGAATATGGATAAGAACCATATTATTCACTTAAAAAATGGTTAAGCAAATGGATAACTAATGTGTTTAACTTTTACATTTGTAAAACCTCATATTGGGGGTTCCTCAAGTTTGGAAGATGATATTCAAGAAGCCATATTATTCGCCGGATAACCTGTTTTTATCGTTCGCAAATATGGGTCGAATCAGATAATTTATTCGTTTTTTGAATTACTTATTTTTTGACCCGCTCATATCCGAACCCACGCGTCTGTTTGACACCCCTACTATCAATCTATTGCAATCATCTTCCTTTTCACGAACATCAAGCCAATTATGCTTTGGAAATTACTATTTCAGTGTGATAGAATAAAAATTTAAAAGAAAATGAAGAAAAAGAAAAAGAAAAAGAAAAAAGAAGAATCCAAAAACGAAAGATAGCGTGACTCTAGTACAACTTTGACTGACCAATTCCTCCAATGTTCCTATCTGGGTAAGTGATTTTGTGGGAATAGAAGATAATTGGAGCTGGCTTTCCAAATTCATCCATTAATGGACGCTGGGAAAAGGAGACGACGGTCCTGCTTGGCAATCTAATTGACTCTAAAAAAATCAATAATACTAATAAGATATGCTAAAAATATATATATAATGAAATCCTCTCATTCCTACTTCTGTTCTTGTATGTATTTAAATATCATAATAGAAGTCACTATTTTCTATTAAAGAAGTTATTTTCCTAGAAGATGGAAAATAATTTTCATCAAAAATGAGAAATAAGTTGTTTTCCTTATCACTGCAACCCTTTAACTTCATAATATTTGCTTCGTCGAACATTTGGACATTATTATAATCTTTAGAACTTACGAATTTCATCATAACACTCTTCAATTTGGTAATAATATTGAAATTTAATATATACATATCTTTTCGAATTTTTCACTTACCTACCTACACTTTAAACATTTTCTAATAGAAAAAATTCCATAAACAATGACTTCCATCCTCATGCCAAACAGACGTCATTGAAAATTCCTTGTGTAAGGCATTTTGACGAATGAAAAGACTGACCAAGTCTGAAATAGAATTTTTAAACAAGCAAAGATCCTTTGAACGCAAGTTCTAAGAAATAGTAGAGAAATTCCTCATCTGACTTAGTCTTTAATTGGAATATGGCTTTCCAATATTCACCAGAAAACTTCCTTAAGAAGATATTGCATCCATGCTATAAATATCCACTAATTAACTCGATCTGCAATAAGCACAATGTCTGGCTTTGGTCATTGAGCTAAAATGGAAGCAGCAAAGATGGTGCATTTAGAATTTCAAGATTTGCTACCAATTATGGCCAAAAAACTAGGAGGAGATGGACTGATCAACGAGCTATGCAAAGGGTATAGAATTTTAATGGATGGTGACAAGGGAGTGATCACTCTTGATAGCCTAAAGAAGAACTCTGTGCTACTAGGGTTGCAAGATTTCAGTGAAGAGGAGTTAAAGAATATGATTAGGGAAGGAGATATGGATGGTGATGGAGCTCTTGATCAGATTGAATTTTGTATTTTGATGTTTAGATTAAGTCCTGACTTGTTAGGTGTGGCTCAACAATTGTTACATATATCTTCTCAAAACAATGCCATCCACCATAAGTGATGTTGCAGTGTGTATTCTCTTTCTTTTTTCTTCTTCTTATTTACTCATCTTTATATGCTGATTCACATGTAATGTTTCATTTGATTTTAAAAATCAGTAATTCTTGTAATCCTTTTTTTTTTTTTTTTTTTAGAAATCAGTAAAAGAAAAAAATGGCAATAGGAAACAGTAAATTATTTATTAGGGAGAGCATTCATTTTTGCTGAATAATTCCTCCAAAAAAAAAAATGTAATTCTTGTAATCCTTTTTTTTTTTTTTTTTAGAAATCAGTAAAAGAAAAAAATGGCAATAGGAAACAGTAAATTATTTATTAGGGAGAGCATTCATTTTTGCTGAATAATTCCTCCAAAAAAAAAAATGTAATTCTTGTAATCCTTTTTTTTTTTTTTTTTAGAAATCAGTAAAAGAAAAAAATGGCAATAGGAAACAGTAAATTATTTATTAGGGAGAGCATTCATTTTTGCTGAATAATTCCTCCAAAAAAAAAAATGTAATTCTTGTAATCCTTTTTTTTTTTTTTTTTAGAAATCAGTAAAAGAAAAAAATGGCAATAGGAAACAGTAAATTATTTATTAGGGAGAGCATTCATTTTTGCTGAATAATTCCTCCAAAAAAAAAAATGTAATTCTTGTAATCCTTTTTTTTTTTTTTTTTTTAGAAATCAGTAAAAGAAAAAAATGGTAATAGGAAACAGTAAATTATTTATTAGGAAGAGCATTCATTTTTGCTGAATAATTCATCCAAAAAAAAAAATGTAATTCTTGTAATCCTTTTTATTTATTTGGACAAATCAATCAAATATTTGTTAGGAAGAGTATAGATGGATTCTTCTCACTCTTTTAATTAGCTAATTAACGCCATGTATTTTTTATTAATACCATTCTTTGTGGTTACTTATGTGAACAAAATGGGCAAGATGTCTAAAGCATAGGAGAAGACTTGGAATCGAACCACAAGAGCTTGCTGTGAGATCCTGAAAGATAACACTTTTCATCAAAAATTTGTTCTAATGCTTGCTTCATGTTATGACTTCTTAATTACTACATCCGGAAAAAAAGTTTTTTGAATTATCTACATATGTTACTTTTTATATTTTTCTTATTAATTAATTATCGTCTTTTTTTTTATACTTTTCCATTCTTATGTGATACTTATGATTTGAGTTTTGGCACGCTATATTATTATATTATTTTATCAATGAAACTAACTTGTGCTCAATGGTTTGTTTCGATTAATAAAATCACCTTAAGAATTTATTTCTCCTCGAGAAATCAAAAAAATGTTATTTTATGGTTATAGCACTTGATATTTCGTAGGACCAGCAATTTTAAACGTTTGAAAATTCCCTAATTTGCCTAATTTTTAGTTTGAAATTTATATGATATTATATTAAGAATGGAATTATTTGGTTGAGTAGTAATTCAAACTGAGATGTCATGTTTAAATAAAAATATATATTTACTCGTGCGAAAGATACGAAAATAGATGAAGTTAGTGTAATTAAAGTACAAATGAGATCATCTCAAAGCCTAATCCTAATATCAAACCAATTACTTATGAAATAAATTTAAGGAGTTACAACAACTAATATTATGATATATTTGGGATTCTGCCGATTGAATGTTACATGCCGGAGAAAGTTGAATCCTAGTGCAATTCGAAGACGTTGAAATTAAGTTCATGTAAATGAGAATTTTAAATTTTATCTAATTTGAAAAGCTCTAGTTCGTCATAGTTTTTGCTCGTTGTTCAGTGATCATCTAAGATCTTCAAAAATTATAATAATAATTAAAGTCTTTTTTTCCAGCAAATTAAAGTTACGTGCTTTTTTTTTAATCCCTATGGAAATCTATTTGAGTGGTTAAAAGATACTAAAAAAGTTTTCATGAGTACAAAATTTTAATTGAATTCAAAGTACAAAATATCTGAAAAGTTATAAATATAACAATTTTATCCAACATGTTTAGAAAAATAATTCAATATTTTAAGGATATTTTTTGTCAATCAACATTTTATTCATGTTTTTATAATAACTAGTTTCTATAAATGTATGTTGCACGTTATAATGAAACATAAGAGTTCAGTCAATTATTTATATGAAGAAATAAAAAATTTGTTCATGACAAAATTATATATACGCATGAAGAAAAATGATCGGTAAAGCAACTGGCATGTAAAATTGCAGCAACTATTTAAATTTCGAAAATCAATATTTGGTGTACTACTTGAATTCAAATTGATTGAATATCATATGAATGCAAAAATAATTAATTTAGTCAAGTTAGATAATATTACTATGTACTTATATTTTAGAAATATGCAACGTGATCATATCTTACCTATGACTTCTTTATAGCCAACATTTTTTGTATTTTTTCTCTTATGACTGATTGGTTGCTCCATCATGATCAAAACTCATAATGTACATATTCGTATCTATCTTGAAAGTGTAATATATTATTGTTCGTGCGAGAAAGCATGTTGCAGCGAATACAATCCAACATTTTGTTTGACCTTGTGTATTGTTATTGCAAGAAACAAGCGTACGAAAAATTATTGCTAGATAAATTTTAAGATAGACGAAACTAGAATAATGGGGATAAACACGTGCATGGAAGCACTTCAACCCATCATGATTTTTTCATGTATAATATTATTATCAAAACCTTTATATATCATCATTGTACGATTACATAAGTCACTTTACGGGTTTAACGTTCTCAGTAGCAAGATGGGTGTATTTTTCTTCAAAACCAACATGTATGCAATGGATCAAATTTGGCTTTGTTTGTTCTATGCATACATGACACTGACATACATAATTTTTTTGCTCATTTCGTTTTTTTGAACTCATTTAACATATAAAATAATAAATTTCACAACAAATATGTGTGGTGAAACTCCATTATGTATTGTATTCTTCCTGATAGTGATTGTTGGTATTATCTTCCGTCGAGTCGGAAATTAAAAGCATTTGATTTATATTAGGAAACTTGGTAATCAACATCTCATTTAATCGATCAACATATTTATTTCTGCTAGCTATGATAGCTCTTTTCTTGATGTACTTTGCACATCTTTCTATTTTATTTAGTGTTAAAAATATTTTCCTTATTAAGGGATCTTCATCACTACTATATCCATTGGGTTTGACAAAGATTCTTAAGGAAGGACCAATTAAACATCTTTTATAATATATATGTTTTTTCGCTTTTGACATAAATCAAGCCATCACAAAAACTTGATTTAAATTTATTCTCATAGTTCTTATTAGCTGAATCTTTATCGCTTGACGTCATAAGTATGATTTAACCAATACAACACTTAATAGTCTCCACTCTTGTGGGATTTTCAACTATTGGTAGTACTTGACGAAAATCACCTCCAAAAACTATTGCTTTTAACCAAACGATTTATCAACGTCCATTATATCTCTAAAGCTCTTGTTAGTTGTTCTGATCGTCTAATGCTACGCCATGTGCGCTTCATCCCATATTATTAATTTTTATTTCCTTATCAATTTAGCACCACCACTCTACTTTGACATATTTGTTATGGTACTAGCTCAGACACAGGAGTTGAAGACAGTACCACTGATGCAACTCCAGTGGCAGATCCAAGTCGTGTGGGTGGTATAGTGGTCGATCAACAACATCCTTTATTTTTTTAACCTTCTGATACTCCAGGTAGCTCTCTAATCTCAATCAAACTAACTGGACATGAAAATTATGCTATGTGGGGCAGCTCTATGCGTATCAGTCTATTAGGCAAGAGCAAATTAGGTTTTGTTAATGGTAGATACACTAAAGATAAATTTCTTTCTATTTTACATGAATTGTGGGAAAGTGTAATGCCATAGTTTTTTCATGGATCATGAACTCAGTTAGTAATGAGCTGCTAAGTGGCATGGTGTATGCAACTAGTGCACAAAAGGTGTGGGCTAATCTTAGAGAAAGTTTTGACAAGTTGAATGGATCTAAAATTTTGTTTCTGCGTTGGCAAATTACTACCTTGTATCAGGGCATTTCCTTTGTGTCAGTGTATTTTTCTAAGCTGAAAGAGCTTTGGGCAGAGTTTGATGCACTGATGCTTTGACCTGGATGTGGTTGTGAGGAATCGAAGAGATATGTAGAACACTTTGGTAATCACAGGCTGCTGCAGTTTCTGATGGGTCTAAATGAGACTTATTCTCAGTCTAGTAACCAGATTATGATGATGAGCCCTACTCCAACTATAAACAAAGTCTATTATATGATAATAGCAGAAGAAAGTAGAAGATTTGTAGTTAATTTCGCTCAAACCTCTGCAGTAAATGAGGGAATAGTTATGTTTAGTGGAAAAGGAACCTCTCAAGGTTTAAGTAGCTACAAGCCTAAAAGGAACAATCTGTTCTGTGACTACTGCAAATACAAAGTTCACACAAGGGACACTTGCTACAAGCTTCATGGCTATCCTGCAGACTTCAAGCAAAAAAGAAAGGCTAGACCTAACAATGCTTCTCAATACACAGGGCCTCAAACCAATAATGGTCATAATAATGGAAGCTTTGAGGTTGCAGCTAATTGTGCAGGATTTGAGCAGAGTAATCTTGCTTCAACTAGTCAAGTTAGTCAAGGAGTGATTGCAGGAGTGCCTCAGTTTACAGTTGATCAGTACAATCAGATCTTGCATCTATTGGGCAAGTCTAGCATCACATCCTCAAGTCAAGGTGATCAACCAAGTAATGCCATGTAAGCAAGTATGATTTTACCTTCTGTATCTACTGAAGCTGAGATTAGGTGGATAGTTGATACATGTGCTTATAATCATATGGTAAAAAGTCTCAAAGTCTTAGAAGAATCTAGAAATGTTGATGAATCTAGTATTGGAAAAGTTCATCTAGCTACAGGAAAGATAGCAAGTGTAAAACATACAGGGTCTACAAGTGTGCTACAAGGACAGAATATTACAAATATGTTACACATACCAAACTTCAAATATAATCTCCTGTCTGTTTTAAAATTAACAAAGGAACTTAGATATTTGACTTTGTTCTATCATGACTTCTGCCTTTTCTAGGATCTCTTCAATGGGAGAGTGATGGGGATTGGTAAGGAGAATGAAGACCTTTACATCTACATATCAGGTAACAAAAATCAAGCAAATGGAGGAGGAAATAACAAGTTAGACTCTGAAAGATCCTTTGTAAATACAATAAAGGATGATAATTCAAGTGTATCTTTGTGGCATAGGAGGTTAGGCCATGTGCCAATTGATGTTCTGAGAAAGTTAAAATGTTTTCAACATTTAAAGTGTTATAGTGAGACTAAGTAATTACTGTCTGTCATATTTCTAAGCAAATAAGACTTCCATTTCATCTTAGTACTTTGTGGCTACTACTTGTTTTCAATTACTTCATGCTGATGTTTGAGAGCCCTATAGGGTACCAACTCATGATGGGAAGAAGTATTTCCTCACACTAGTAGATGATCATTCAAGGTTTACATGGATTTTCTTGTTGCCCTCTCAAGCTGAAGTAATTGTTGTCATCAGACAGTTCTTCATTATGTTAAGAATGTTCATTCTTGTACTGTAAAATTCCTAAAAATAGATAATTGGTATGAGTTCTTTAACTCACAAATGACAGAATTACTGCAGTCTTTGGGTATTGTTCATCAGAGTTCTTGTGTCTATACTCCACAACAAAATGGAGTAGCTAAGAGAAGGCACAGGCACATACTCAATGTGGCCAAGGCACTGAGATCTAGCGCAGGTGATCCACTAAGATTCTGGGGCGAATGTGTATCAACTGCAATCTACATTTGTCACGACCCAAAATCCCTTCGAAGGAGTCGTGATGGCACCTAGTCTTTAAAACTAGATAAGTCTAACATTAACAGAAATAGCAATAATATTCACTAACTTCGTATTAGATAACCCTAAATAATTATAATTCTCAAAATTGGTAGTACAAGTCATAAGCCTTTGTAGGAGTAGTTGTACATATTGAATACATCATTGTTCCAGAACAAAAAGGAAACAATGGAAATAAATACAACAGAACGTGACTCCGATGCCTAAGAACGCAGCAGCAAGTTTACCTTGAGTCTATAAGCAATTATTCGCACAGCCACTAATGATCAAAATACCTGGATCTGTTAAAAAATGTATAGAAGTGTAGTATGAGCACACCATAATGGTGTCCAGTAAGTATCAAGACTAACCTCGGTAGAGTAGTGATGAGGAACAGTCAAGACACCTACCGATCTAATAGGTTGAACAAAATATGATAATAAACTAACAGGATAAGGATAACAAAGTAATTCCAAAGGTAAGGCGAAATCAAATTACCACAATAGAGACGATAAGGAGAAAACACGGATAGTAACGAAAATAACCAGGTAATTACACACCAACACTGTTGGCATGCAGACAAGTAAAATGTGATCAAATAAGGAAAACAATATTAAATCAACCAATCATATCATTCTAATACACAAATTGCGACCATCTCATACCTCGAAGTCTTATATCATAATCACAATTTTCATAACCTTTAACAAATATGGTGTAACGACCCGATCGGTTGTTTTGAGCTTTTGCACGTTGCTCGCCAGTTCTCGGGCATGGCTAGCTCCGTGTGATGTATTATGACTTATGTAAATCGTCATTTTTTGGTTTTCAGGGTAATCGAAATGGTTTTGGAAGGACAATTCTCAGTTTGAAGCTTAAAATTTGAAAGGTTTGACAAAGTTTTGACTTGCTAGTATATGATATCGGATTGGAATTTTTATAATTTGGTTAGCTCCATTGGGTGATTTGGGACTTAGGAGCCTGATCGAAATGTATTTTAGAGGTCCGTAGAAGGTTTAGGCTTGAATTGGCAAAATTGGAATTTTGGCATTTTTCGGTTGATAGGTGAGATTTTGATATAAGGGTCGGAATGGAATTTCGGAAGTTGCAGTAGGTCCGTTGTGTCGTTTGGGATGTGTGTAAAAAATTTAAGGTCATTCGGGCATGGTTTGATAGACTTTTTGATCAAAAGCGTAATTTGGAAGATTTTTGGAACCTTAGACTTGAATCCAATGTGTTATGGTTAATTCGATGTTGTTTGAGGTGTTTTGAAGGTTGATATAAGTTTGGATAGTAGTATATGGCTTGTTTGTGATTTTGGTTGAGGTTCTAGGGGCCTCGGTGTGATTTCTGATGGTTGACGGGAGGTTTTGGAGTTGAGTTTGGCAGCTGAAGATTTATGGTTGTTGTCATAACCGCATCTGTGGTTAGGAGGCCACAGGTGCGACTCCCGCAGATGTGGAAAGAACCCGCAGAAGCGACCAAGAGGGAATCAGCTAGAATCCACAGAAGTGGCTGAGGGAGCGCACCTGCGATAGCGCAGGCACAAACATGCATCGCAAATGCAGGACTTAAGTGAGTAACCGCAGAAGCGGTAGCGTTGATGCGACCATTCAACTGCAGGTGCGATTTTGCTGGGTCAGAATATATAAATTTCACCCTTCGCGATTTTGAGTGGGTTTTTACCATATTTCATTGGGAAGAAGCTTTGGAGAGCTAATTGAAGGGAGAATACAAGAGGGCTTCTTAGAGGTAAGGTCCTTGGTCCCTAAACTCGTTTTTATGATGATTTTTAAGGTTGTAAGCTTGAATTATATGGGAAAATATGTAGCAAATTGGAAGTTAAGGCTTGAAATTTGGAGACCTAAATTTAGGAATTTGAGGGGTCATTTGTGGTTGGATTTTGGTAAATTTGGTATGTATGAACTCGTGAGAGGACAAGGATTCTATTGATGTTAATTTCGTCAGATTTTGAGACGTGGGCCCGAGGGTCGGATTTGGGCAATTTTGGGATGCTTGATGTAAATTAGTTATTTTCGAGTGGGCTTTGTTCCCTTAGCATATTTTGATGGTATAAATCTGTTTTGGATAGATTTGGAGCATCCAGAGGCCGATTCGAGAGTCAAAGGCTTCGCGGGCTAGAGTTGGACCGGATTGAAGTAAGTAATGATTGTAAATACTCTTCTGAGTATATGAAACCCCAGATTTCTCATTGTTGTGCTACTTTGAGGTGACGCACATGCTAGATGACGAGCGTGGGGTTGTGCACCATTAGAGATTGTGACTTGGTCCATCCCGTACGACTATTAAGTTGCGTATTTTACTTGAAAACTATTTGATATTATTATATTTTGAAAAAAAAGGTTATTATGTTTAGGGCTAAATGCCGTGTCTGGGCCTTGTGCCGACTGTTTGGACCCTTAGGGGTTTTTACCACTGTTTTTCCTCACTGTTTTGGTTTAATGTTACACTCAGTCTTCCTATGTTCTTACTATTTTCATAACTCGATTTTATTCACTCCTTTTTTATTTCATAAATGATTTTTTGAGCCGAGTACTTATTTTACTGTTAGCCCGAGGTGTTTGACTGAGATCGCCGAGGATCTGTGTTGTGAGGATATCATAAGATCGGGATGTGCGCCTCAACATGTGGTATCGAATTGTGATATATGAGAGGCCGAGGGCCTGATTTATTATGCCACGAGGTGGCTTGTGATTGATATGAGGCCGAGAGCCTATTTGATTATGCCACGAGATGGCTTGATATTGTGCTTAGGCCGTAAGGAGCCCCTCCCAGAGTCTGTACACCCCCAGTCAACACGGGTACCCAGTGTGTGTGATGTGTTGTAGCCCGAGAGGCTGTTGTTGTTTTATATTGAAGCTCGAGGGGCTGTTCTTGATCTATGTTGCCCGAGGGGCGGTTCTTGATTCATGTTATGCCCGAGGGGCTGATTACGAGTGATTGTGAGGAAGCCCGAGGGGCTGGTTCTATTGATATTATGCCCAAGGGGAGGTTTATGGTACATGTTTTGTGTTTACGTTTATATCATTTTTACTCATTGTTTTATCACTCTTTTGAAACTATTGAAGGTTGTTTTTAAAAAGGATTTTACTGAAATTTAGCTTGATTGATGAAGTAAATGATTTCTGTACTGTTTTAGAAATGTACTGTATTTGCTGTAGCGTTATGACATGGCTTACGTATTTTCTTACTGCTCAGCTTTCATTTACTTTTATTACTTGCTGAGTTGGCGTAGTCACATTAATTCCTGCACCTTGTGTGCAGATTCAGGTATTATTTTGAACCCGGTAGCGGGTATTGATTGTTCAGTGGCAGAGTCATCGGAGTTAGCAAGGTAGCTGCCCGACGTTCGCATCACTGCTTTTCTCCCTCTTATCTTTCTTAGACTGTATTTAGTATATTTTTAGACTCTTAGCTGTATTCAAACCTTAGTAGATGCTCGTGACTTATGACACCCCGATATCGGACTTGTGTATTTATTCCGCACTATTTATTTAGACTTAAATCATGAGATTGTTGATTATTAAATGGTATTTTGTTGATTAATAAATGGTATAAAAATGACTTTTATTGAATAATGGTTAATTCGGGAGTTGTGTTGGCTAGCCTAGTTCCACGATAGGCGCATCATGACCGGTCAATTTTAGGGTCGTGACAAGTTGGTATCAGAGCCTAGGTTACATAGGTCTCACGATTCATGAGTAGGTTATGTAGAGTCTCGTGGATCGGTACGGAGATGTCTGTACTTATCCTTGGGAGGCTGCAGAACCTTTAGGAAAAACACCACATTCTTGAATTCTTATCATGCGTCCTTGATTCAGCTTGAAATGTAACTCTTTGAATTCCTTCCACGCATTCGTATGTGTGCATGAGCGCTCAGTAGCAGATGTGAATCGATAGCTTGTGATTCCTTGATCGAGGGTCAAGATATGATCTCTGTGTGTTGATGTTGGGCCAGTCTGGAAGACTCGAGGCTGGATTCTGCCTATAGCTTGTGCCCTGAGCTATTGATCGCTCGAGCGCATGTTTCTGGATCTATATGTTCTGTTGTGTCCCTATTAAGGGAAGTGATGACGGGATAGCTACGTGATGAGGGTGATGCGATTGTGGGATGTGTTCATATGAATTGAATGCGACAAAAAAGGTCTTCTTTAGGGAATCAAGAACTATTTAGTGTTTGATTTTCATCGTGATTTGATATATAGCCTCGAGTTGTGGGTGTTTTGAAGGATCTTTTCATGTTGCCTAGTTAGGAAGTGAAGTAGATTTCATGTTGTGATATGAGTTCAGACTCAGGAAGGTTAAAGGACTACTTAATGTTTATGACGGTGGAAGGGTATAAAGAGATGTTAGTTTGAGGCGAAGCAGGTGGGTCATCTCCTGCGGAGTGTTCTGAAGTTTGTGTGATCCTTATGTTGTTGTTGGAAGATCTCCTTTACCAGTGAAGTATATGTGTTGCAATTTAAATTTGGCTCACTTAAGAGAGTGGACTTGACTGTTACGAGGGTGAACACGAGATTTGCGAAAGATTTGAAGTACTTGATGGGCTGTGTTGCACGAGATTATGAAGGATTGAGTTTAATCTCACTATGGTATTATGGAAGCAAGAAAGTATATTCATTATGAGTTATTGTGTGTTTTGATCTATGTCTTCGAGCCAAGTGGGGGAGTTTACTATAGATTAGTTGATTACGCGGTTATGTGCTATGATGGTTCCAGTTTGAGGCGTATCAGTGGATTAGTTGTGGATTACAGAGGTTGAGACCAATGATGGCTCGAGTAAAGGAAATTTCAATAAAGGTTATGTTATGCTTTATGTGTGTAGAGAATCGTGGAATGACTTGAGTTGTTATCGAGAAAGGATGTGCAGTGCACAAATCATGAAGTTGCTTGGTTGCATTAAGGTGAGGTTACACTCTGCGGTGTTGGAATGCTACTGGAGCACAGGTCGTCCGGTCCGTTTGATCGGTCTAATTGCGGTTTGAGTAGAGTGGATGACTCTCGAGAATGGTTCTAATGGGTTCAAGATTTTACATGCAATAATTGGAGATTTTCAAGTTGTATATTATGCTAGAAACTGAGGTTTGCCTTGGAGGGTGTCACGACTCATAGTATTTCTATATTATTATCGGATTCTATATATCAGTATCAGAAAGGTAAAGGTAATGGCCTTGGACTTGCAGGAAGTCCCTTCAGGGTAGGTATTTTGAATATGGTGCTTTTGGGAATGGTTAAGAGAGTATTCGGCGACTTATGAGCCTTAGACAGTATGGTTTATGCTTGTGTCTCATTTGGTGAGTATGGGTTGATGAAATTGTGGTGTTATAGCAAGAAGGAATATCAAGTTGAAGGTAAATCAGAAGGAAACTCGGATGAATAGGATAGCTTGGTAGTAGGCTGGATCGGCATGGTAAGGATATGATTAATTCTTTGGATGCTTACAAGGTAATGAGTTTCTGCAGGTGTTTCGCGGAAATGCTCTTGGGTTTTAGTGGCCTGCGTAGCTTGGTTTAGTTAAAAGGAACAGTCCGGACGGTTTAGTTTTGTGAAAATAGAATTCGGAAAATTCTTGATGGTTTCTACCATGGTTAGAGATGTATATTTGCTACAAGCGTGAGGAGCATGGGATGTGTAGTGATTTTCTTCTAGATGGGATCGATGGAAAGTTCTTGGCTAGTTGAGTACGTAGTTGCTTGTGGCTCGGAATGGATATGAAGTTCTCATATTTATCCTAGGATGGTATGGTATATGTGGTATGTTGTGTAGGATTGAGATTTGCATGTGTAAGGTCACGGTTCAGTTTGAAAGAAAGGTCACAAATTCTTAGGTAGCATAGACAGTTCAGATGACTAGATAAATGAGATCACTAACTGGTATGACTTGATGAGAGTATACGTTTTTGAAAGGGCGATGTGTTTGAATTGAGGATACTTCATTGGTATTGTGATACTATCTTGTCTATTTTCGACTACTGATATTCGAAGTTGCTTGGTTGCATAAGAGAATTTTTGGAGTACCCTCGTGGAATGATCAAGTATTAGAGGTGTGTTAGATATTCAGGCGATGGAGTTGGGATCGAATATGGTGATTCATGCGCTTTATGGACTTGGAGACTGACAGTTCTCATAAATAGGTTATTTTGTGGTTGTGGACTCTAAAGATGTAGGCAAAGCTAGTCAGATGTTGTACGTGCCATGATTCAGTCATTGTGAACTCTTGGAAGGTTATTCATCTATTGTGGGTGACCAGAGTTAATTTGGGGTTCATTGGTAGGCCCAATATGGATGGGTATTCTTCATCGAGTCGGGTATGTTGACTCCGAACTGATATTGTTAAAGGATGTGCCATCCGATTATCATTGAGCTTATTCGTGTTCGGTGAGATCTATGAGTTACCTTTTCGTGTTGCGAGGTGTTAGGATTTGTTGGTTATAGGCACATGTGGTGCATTTTTATTGGGGTCTCTCAGTGGAATTCAAGCGGGAAGAGTATTAGGTATTGCTTGGTGGATGGCGTATCGGTTATGTCCTTTCGGGTTTGTGTAATTTTATGTCAATTGCTTCGCCGGGTATGATGATTTGCTTTGGTTCTAGACATCAAATTGCGCGTGGTTGTCGATTTTGAGCATAGTGACTGGAAGTGTCTCATGTGGGCCAGTATTCGGATAAGGTCACGCATTGCAGCGAAGTTATGTGGAGATATGATCCTTCGGGTTGGATTCGTGTGTTCTATTTCTATGACGAGTGATGGGTTCTCAGCATTGTGTTGTGGTGGTACAGGTGAGCTTGCGGTACAACTCTTTCATTTGAGTCATTTTCATGATTTGAGTATGTTCAGATTGTTGCTTATTGGTGCGTGGATTGCACGAGTTATGGCTTTAGTTTGTATTGATGTGTCATGTCACGAGAGTAATTGTGTTGGATTAGATGAGATCGTTGGGATCTATAATGAATATAAACAGATTCAATTTCAGCATGTTGGAAGGATAATATCGATGTTCGGCTTAGAAATTGCCATGGTCCTTGCCAAAAGAGAAGTGGCTTCATGAATGGTTGATATGAGGAATGGTTATGACCTTCTACTTGTTTCATTAATCATTGGAAGTACAAGGAAGTGTTGGAATAAGGCTTTATTTGATAAGAGGCTTATTATCGATATTCAATTGTTTTGAGCAACTGTTGTGATTAGAAGTTATCGCTACGAGTGTTTGAGTTATATGGTATACCATGTAATTGCATCTGAGGTTGCAGATATGTTTTGTTACAGCTTCTTCGGGCTTATTCAGAGTATAGATATGAGATTCTGATCTTGTGGATGATTTCAGAAGTGGAAATATGGTTCTAAGGTTTATGGGCTAGGTTGGATTGTGAAATTTTAGTTACATTCTGTTATCGAACCTATATGAGATAGGGTGACGTAGGATAACCCCGGGTAGTATGGTAAGTTTAAACAACGACTTGCTGGCTTTTGGAACAACTATGGACACGTTCGAGGACGAACGTATGTTTAAGTGGGGAGGATGTAACGACCCGACCGGTCGTTTTGAGCTTTTGCACTTCGCTCTCCAGTTCTCGGGCATGGATAGCCCCGTGCGATAATATGACTTATGTAAATCATCGGTTTTGGTTTTTAGGATAATCGGAATGGTTTTGGAAGGACAGTTCTCAGTTTAAAGCTTAAAATTTGAAAGGTTTGACCAAGTTTTGACTTGCTAGTATATGATCTTGGATTGGAATTTTTATGATTTGGTTAGCTCCGTTGGATGATTTGGGACTTGGGAGCGTGATCAGAATGTATTTTGGAGGTTCGTGGAAAGTTTAGGCTTGAATTGGCAAAATTGAAATTTTGGCATTTTTCGGTTGATATGTGAGATTTTGATATAGGGGTCGGAATGGGATTTCGGAAGTTGTAGTAGGTCCGTTGTGTCATTTGATATGTGTGTGCAAAATTTCAGGTCATTCGGACGTGGTTTGATAGACTTTTTGATCAAAAGCGTAATTCGGAAGATTTTTGGAACTTTAGGCTTGAATCCGATGTGTTTTGGTTAATTCGATGTTGTTTGAGGTGTTTTTAAGGTTGGTATAAGTTTGGATACTAGTATATGGCTTGTTTGTGCTTTTGGTTGAGGTCCCGGGGGCCTCGGGGTGATTTCGGATGGTTGACGGAAGGTTTTGGAGTTGAGTTTGGCAGCTGAAGCTTTATGGTTGCTATCATAACCACATTTGCGGTTAGGAGGCCACAGGTGCGACTCCCGCAGATATGGAAAGAAGCCGCAGAAGCGGCCAAGAGGGAATCAGCTGGAATCCGCAGAAGCGGCTGAGGGAGCGCACCTGCGATAGCGTAGGTGCGGGCATTGCATCGCAAATGCAGAAATGGGACTTATGTGAGTAACTACAGAAGCGATTCTTTGACTGCAGATGCAACCATTTAACTGCAGGCGCGTTTTTGCTGGGTCAGAATATATAAATTTCACCCCTTCATGATTTTGAGTGGGTTTTTACCATATTTCATTTGAGAAGAAGCTTTGGAGAGCTAATTGAAGGGAGAATTCAAGAGGACTTCTTAGAGGTAAGGTCCTTGGTCCCTAAACTCGTTTTTATGATGATTTTTAAGGTTGTAAGCTTGAATTATATGGGAAAATTAGTAGCAAATCGGAAGTTAGGGCTTGGAAATTGGAGACCTAAATCTTGGAATTTGAGGGGTCATTTGTGGTTGGATTTTGGTAAATTTGGTATGTATGAACTCGTGAAGGGATAAGGATTCTATTGATGTTAATTTTGTCGGATTTTGAGACGTAGGCTCAGGGGTCAGGTTTGGTCAATTTCGGGATGCTTGATGTAAATTGGTTATTTTCAAGTGGGCTTTATTCCCTTAGCATATTTTGATGGTATAGATCTGTTTTGGATAGATTTGGAGCATCCGGAGGCCGATTCGAGAGTCAAAGGTATCACAGGCTAGAGTTGGACCGGATTGAGCTAAGTAATGATTGTAAATACTATTCTGAGGGTATGAAACCCCGGATTTCCCATCATTGTGCTACTTTGAGGTGACACACACACTAGATGATGAGCGTGGGGTCGTGCACCATTGGGGATCTTAACTTGGTCCATCCCGTACGACTATTAAGTCACGTATTTTACTTGAAAACTATTTGATATTGTTATATTTTGGAAAAAATTGTGTTTAGGGCTAAATGTCGTGTTTGGGCCTTGTGCCGATTGTTACAGTAATGGCATTTAGCTCCAGACCTGTTTTCAGGTCTTCCATAAGTATTGGAACTAGCCAACATAGATTTGGCTGGTTCCTTTCCAGTTGACTTGTAAGTCGACTGGTCCGACCGACTGGTCAATTTGGTTCTGATTGGTTCTTTTCCAGTTGACTTATAAATCGTCTGGTTTGACCTGACAGAACTATGACTGGTGGATTTGCGCAAGCTGTTAAGTTGCATTTGCAATTCCTCAAACTCCTCTTGAAGTACTTCTTTTTCAATTTCACATACTTCATGTTTGAGTTTCCAGTCTGTGATTTCCATAGTGAGTCTCTTAAGCTCATTCATCATTTTTTGAGACTCTTTTAAGGTTGAATCAAGAATATCCTGCAATTCATTACATCTTTCACAGTCATAAGATCTTACCTCGCTAGTTTCTCCACGTGCCATGAAACAGTTTTCATTATCTGAATCATCTTCATTTGTCCAGCATCCTGAGGTTTTTTTAGTCTCATTTTCTAGAATTGTCATGAAATAGAGATTTGCTATTTCGTCATCGTATGAGTCATCCTCATCGCTCCAGCTTCCGAATGATTTGTTCTTGCTGAAACCTCTAGAGATCTTCCTTTTTAGTTCTGGACACTCAGCTTGACTGTGCCTAAACTTTCCACATTCGTAGCATTTTCCATCGTTCTTGTCTTGTTCATTGTATTGCCTGGATCGTCTTGGTGGAAATCTTCCTTTCTTTGTGTTTCTATATCTTCTCATCAGTCCATCCATGTTTCTAGACATCATAGCAATCTCTTCATGTAGAACTTCAGGATCATCAATTTCATTTTCAGTCGATTCAATGGTGGTTTTGAATGAAACAATTTTCTTTTTCTCCTCTTGATTTGTCTTCTTCAGATACGTTCTTTTGAAAGCAATTAGCTCTCCTCGCAGTTCATCATATGATAATTTGTTAAGATCTTGAGATTCCATTGTGACAACTTTAGTCTACCAAGTGGTTGGTAGACTTTTGAGAATTTTTCTAACTTGATCGCTACTGATGTATGGTTTGCCAAAAGCTTTCAAGTCACTGATTATCTTACTAAACTTGGCAAACATTTCTTTAATGGATTCTCCTTCCTTCTATGAGAAAATTTCATAGTCATGAATTAGCATGTTGATGTGAGTTTCCTTTACTTTGCTGGTACCTTCATAGGTGACCTCAAGTTTGTCCCACATCTCTTTGGCTGTATCACAACTCGATATATTTTCATATTCTTCACCACTTATTGCATTGTGAAGCAGATTTCTTATCTTGTTGTTTATTTGTACAGCTTCCAGTTTCTCCTTTGAGTATGAGTCTATGTCATCAGGGTCAGCGAGAGGAGGAGTGTTGGCAGGCAGTGGGTAGTTTCCCTTCTTGATAACTCTCCATGCTTTAACATCGTATGCTTTGGTGAAGATTTTCATTCGGATTTTCCAGTGGGATAAATGTTGTCCATTGAAGTAAGTTGGTCTTACTTGTGAAGTTCCTTCCTGAAAGAGAGCTCCTATGATAACCTGATTTACCACAATCTTTTCTCACAAGCTGTTAAGCAAAAAGCAAAAATGTGAGCCTTGCTCTGATACCAATTGAAAGTACGGGGGG
>MU688597.1:7248-22440 GCA_026770625.1 Nicotiana glauca | reverse complement strand
GGGGGGGGGGGGGGGGGGGGGTGAATTGTAAATTATTAAAATTAATTGCTTATAAGTTGACTCATAACTATAGTAGTCGACTGATTGTGGTAATATTGCAGATATAATAACTGGAAGTAATATGCAGAAAGTAAATGCAAAAATTAAAGACATCAGGATTTTTATACTGGTTCGGATTCAATGTGAATCCTAATCCAGTCCCCTTGGGTTGCAAGGGAGTTATCTTCAAGCAAATGAGTTTTCTTTCGAGTACAGATGTGATGTATATCACTCAAGCTCTCTATCACTCGTTTGATACAATGCCTCACCAGTTGTGTACCCTCTTTCTATCCCTGACTTGTTACACAGCAGATTAATGTAAGCTACTATGCTTGTTTGCAGTATAATAAAGAGAGTTATTTGGTTTGATCAAAGTATATCTAAGTAGGGTTTTACAAGGAGAATATATACTATGATGAACGGTGAAGGCTTGTCAACCCAAGGGTTTTGATCCTTGGAAAGAATCAATTCTTTCCAAGAATAAGGAATGAGCCGTTGCTTCTCTTGATATCTTTTCCTTCGGCAGACAATTGATTTAACGAGATTTCTCCTTGATTGCTGGACCTTCCAAACATGGTCACTACACAGATCTTCTAGCATCTTTTATTCTTCCGTGATTTCGCTAATCATTTATCTCCTCGTGCCTAGATTATTCCCGCTCCGTTATTTACTGATATAGCTGATTTGATTTCCCAGTTTTACGGAGCTAATCCTGATTTGCTGATGAAGTTTTATAGCTTTGCTTGTACACCATGAGTTATTCTGGTAGCTTCCTTTGTGATTGAGTTTTTTCCTTGTTCGACATAGGCCATTCCAGCAGTTCTTCTTTACTTCTTTGAACTCCTGCACATGTATATTAATTGCATCATTAAAACATGATCTAACAGTTCGGAGTTGATTTGGAGAGAGAATTCTCATTTCGGAAGCTTTAAGTTGAAAGAATTGACTAAGATTGGATTTTTGAGTAAACGATCTCGAAATCGAGATTCAAAGGTTCTAGCAGGTTCGTATGATGATTTCAGACTTGGGTGTATATCCTGATCGGATTTTGGAAGACCCGAGAACGTTTCGGCACCTATTGTGGAAGTTAGCATTTTTGGAAGAATTTCATAAGTTTGAGTTGAAGTGTATTTCAGTGTTATCGATACCCGTTTGGGATTCCAAGTGTGGGAATAGCTCTGTATGGTGATTCTAGCGTTGGGAGCGCGATAGGAAGTGAATTAAGAGGTGTGGGTCATTTTGGAGTCATTTGGCTAAAGTTGGAAATTTGAAGGATTTTGAGAAGTTTGATCGGAAGTGGACTTTTGAATATCGGGGTAGGATTCCGATTTTGGAAGTTGGAGTAGGTCCGTAATGTCAAATATGATTTGTGTGCGAAATTTGAGGTCAATCGGACGTGGTTTGATAGGTTTAAACATCAAAAGTAGAAGCTTAAAATTTTAAAGTTCATTAAGCTTGAATTGGAGTGCGATTCATGGTTTTAGCGTTGTTTGATGTGATTTGAGGCTTCGAGCAAGTCCGTGTTATGTTTTTAGATTTACGTGGGTGTTTGGTTTGGAGCCCTGGAGGCTCAGGTGAGTTTCAGAGCAGCTTCGGAGTGTTTAGTGAAGGAGTTGAATTTCTGGTTCTGGTATGATCGCATTTGCAAGGAACTGGTCGCAAATGCAATAAGAAGGCTCGCATTTGCGAACCTGGGGCTGCTAAGGGTAGATCGCATTTGCGAGGGGGTCATCGCTTTTGTGATGCTGTCCTCTTCGCATTTGCGAGGATTTTTATCGCAAATGCGACCATGGCAGAGGAAAGCTGGGCTTCGCATTTGCGATGCCTTTGTCACAAATACGACCATCACAATTGTGATCCAAAGGTCGCAACTACGACTTCTGCATTTGGTGCAATGGCTTTTTATTTTGAGACTTAGCCCGTTTTCCTCATTTCCCACTTGGTCTTGGGCGATTATTTTAGAGCATTTGAGAAGGGGTTCCACCATCATCAAGAGGTACGTGATTTCTTCTTGTTATGAGTTAAATACAAGGATTATATATGGATTTAAATTTAGAAATTTTGAAGAAAAACCTAGAAAATTGAGATTTTTGGATTTTGACCACGATTTTGGCCATGGAATTGAAAATAAATTATATATTTGAGTTCATGAGGTCACGGGTAAACTTTATTTTTGAAAAATTTTGGAATCTGGGCACGTGGGCCCGAGGGCAATTTTGTCAATTTTTCTTTTAGAGTTAGGAATTGTTATATATTGGACTATAATGAGTAATTGAACATATATTAATGGGTTTACATGATTATTGGCTAGTTTTGGAGTATTTCGCATCGATTTGAGTCTTCGGAAGGGCATGGAATGTCGGTTATGGAACTTCGGAACAAGGTGAGTCTCCTTTCTAACCTTCTGAGAGGGAATTAACCCCATAGGTGAACTAAATTATTGTGTGCTCCTATTTATGGGGACTACGTACACACAAGGTGATGAGAGTCCGTGCGTAGCTACTATTATGCCTATGTCGGAGTAGTTTAGGCTTACATCATGCTTTGTTGATATTTGTTGTTAATTTATGTTATTGTTGTCTTGAGAAGAAACAAGATTAGGGTTGCGTAATAATTGTGTTGAAAGGAATGTGAATTGAGGAATTTAAGATTTTTAAGGGTTTCCATGAAACTTCGTATTTTTGAAAGAATTGAGAAATATTATAATGACTTAAGAAACCTATGTGTAACCGTGTCGCATGTGCATTTCGCGAGCGGGAAAAATCTCTTTAAAAGCTTCACGTTGAATTGTCCTTATTTTGAAAAGAATCATGAAAATAATTTTGAATTATTAATAATTTATATTTGGCCGCGTCGTATGTTTGATTCGCGAGCGGGGAAATTCCATAAATTATATTTCACCGTGTCGCACGTATGATTCGCGAGCGTGGTATTTTCTTCTACTACTCTTATGGGATCTGCCGATCTCCTCGGCAGGATATGTACCACACTCTTATGGGATCGGGCCGATTGCCTCGGCAAGATTTACGTACCACACTCTCATGGGAGCGGGTCGTTCTCCTCGGCAGGTTGACAGATGCATCTATGGTTCGAGCCATTCGACCCTCGACAGTGCACAATTTACTTTATGTTGGTTCGAGTCGTACGCCTCGACATTTCCTATATATGTATATGTATATACTATTCTCACTGAATCGTGTGTGACATTTGACTAGAAGCCAGTAAACCTGGGGGGTTTTTGCCCGTTTTGAATTATGATAACTTCTCTAAGGAAATCCACCCTATCTATATATGTGCTCCAGTTACGGAGGGAACTTGCTGTTACACCTTCTTTTTCTAGCCCGAAGGGATATAAGGGAGTTTTTTCCAATTTAAGTGACAATCGAAACGAGATTATTTATATTGAATCAGAGTCGCCACTTGGGATATTTTATGATATCCTAAGTCACCGGTTTAGAATCCCGAATTGAGGAGATTTGACTCTGTTTAAATGTCTGCGAAACACAGAAATTTGGGTAATAAATTCTGTTAACCCGGGAGAAGGTGTTAGACATTCCTGGGTTGTGTGCTTCTAGCATGGTCGCTTTGATTATACTTGGCTTAATCAGATTATTTAATTACTTATTTTAAAACCTATGTGTATTTTCCTTCTTAATTAAGAAATTATCTTTACAAAGGTCACGTGTACGTGTACCCGCTTGTTTGGCGTGTCAGAAATCATGTCACGCGAATGTGTCCACGATTAATAATGCTTTATTACTATTAAAAAGTTTAGTCGAAGTTGTGTGAACGCATACTCCGATTTTGTTTTTAAAATCGTAATTATGTCACGCGAACGTGTCTACAATCACGATGATAGATTAATTCGTGCTTAAAGCAAATTACGAATATTTATTTTTATATCTAGTTATAATATTTGTGAGGGCCATGGGTGATATAGTTATGGATGGCACACCTCAATCCATTTTTAAGAGACTACACTTAATTAAAATGGTCTAATGATATTATTATCTAAAATTGAAGTTGACTTAGTAGGTAGCTATAGTTGTAAAAAGGTTAGAGGTGCATGTCTAAGCCTTTAATTATTTAAAGCCCAATTTTGATTTGAGCTTAAAACCGAACCAGTTATTTAAAGGGAAACTTGGCTCAGAGGCGAGCCCAGAAAACATAACCAGGCAGACAGTTGCCCATTTCCAAGTGGGCCACAAATCCAGTCCCAACTCTGCATTATTCAGAATAAACTATTTTTGGGGAAAGATATGTTGATGAGGGTTGGGCTCAAGATTGGTCCCAAAAGAGAGAACATGATTAACTGGAAGCCAACGAGCCTGGCCACGGTCTAGGCAGGCTCATTTGGGCCGGATCCAACACCAAACTTTGGCAGGAATGCATCAAACATTAAGGCCCTACTGAGGCCCACTGACTGCAATGCACATACAACAACAACATAATATGCAGATTATAAAAATTACAACACTAAACAAAACTATACTATAAACCTTAAAATTATTACATTTTTATTAAGGCTAACAACATGAAATTGAACTCTGAAACTACTCATTAATTATACTACTGCATATATGATTGTTCTATCAAAGTTAAAATTCTAAAAATACATACATGCTAAATGATGTATTTCAAACATACATGAGCTAGCATCCTTTATTACAAGCAAGCTAGTAGAACCCTATACTAATTCAAACATCTACATATTTCATAACAACAAACTATCAGACATTCACATATAATATTTCCTACTAAACAAATAGCCATCTAACACATCCTAGAACAAACCACATGAATACTGTAGAAAAAAACTAATAAAGGAACTGAATGAAATTGGGAGAAAATATGGGAATAAAATTAAAAGGGGAGCATTTCATTAGATCTTTAATTTTCAGCTACATGTTTCAAATAGAATGACAGGCTTGCACTTCAAAGATCATTTAGAGTCCAAGAAGTACCTGGATATTAAAACAAAGCAAAAGTGAATGAGAATTTCAGCAAGAATAGAAGTATGAGTAAATCAGCAGATCAATAGCAAACTTCAGCTTCTTGAACCCTCTTTAAACCCAGAGAAGCAGAATTTCCATAAAAGTTCTTTTAGTTCTTAAAGGAAAAATCAGAAAGAAAGAAGAAAAACCAGCCAGCAATGCAGAAACTTTTTATGTATTTTCAGGGTATTTTCAGATTGCCAAATCTGATTTTTTGTGAAGGAGAGGGTCTATATATATAACCCTTAAGGGGTTCCATGTGCTGCTAAAAACAAAATGGGAATTATTCTCTCACAAGGCATCTTTCCTAACAGAATTAGGACAGCTGGCAGCCTTTAATTGGCTCCAGCATTTGTGCTGGCCAAAATTGGGTCAGCTGCCCCAGATTCTAGAAGCTTCCCTTCTGAAAATTTGACTTCCATCTCCTAAAATACCCTCCTAAGTTTTCAAATATTCGATTAACCCCTAGAAGTTTTTAACAATTACAAACTAAAGCAAACAACACAAAAGCCTAAATTAAAAACAAGGAAGATCAAATGGAACAAATTCTAATTCAATTAAGCTTCTAACTAAACCTAAATTACTTTATCATTGAGCTGAAATCAGAAACGACACAACCCATATACATTTGAACCTAACACTATCATGAATCCAAAATTAACCAATAAATGAACTATTTTCTAAGATTTGAACCTACTGAACCAATTAACATTGCCATTAACAGGGAATCAAACCACAACAAGAAACTAACATACTGATTTAAAATGAACTCGACTAGATACAAGCTAAACCAATTGAGACAAACCCTAGCCACAACCAAACTGACCAACTAGTAATTCAAAAATATGCATGAATCAATCCTAAAACTACTGACTAGCCTCAATGATTAAACGCAGGAGTAAATAAACAATTCTAAAAAAAATAAGAACCTAAATCATGCAACTACAAACAGAACAACCACACGAAGAATCAATCAAAGAAAAAAAAAATGGTCAAGAAAAGAAAGATAGAAACCAAACAAGAAATTACCTATAGTAAATATAAGAAACCAGTTGGACTCAGAGAATCTGGCTGGAGCTTAGACTAGTTAGGGCAGGTTTGAAAAAAATAAATCAAACTCACATGAATCAATTGCTCCTGTTAAGAGCAAATGACTCATGTAGGTTTGAACCATTTGAACTTCCAGAATCACTCAATAGTGGCTTTTAGTTTTTTTTTTCTTTTTCTTTCTTTCCAGAACTTTGATTTGAAATTGCTCTAATTTAAGAGGCCTTTTGGGCAAACCAGTAGGATATTAGGGGTGAGGGGAGTGGGAAGATGGCCTGCTGAGGTTTTGGGATGATTTGGGCGAACTAGGGTTTTGGGGTTCCAATCTTAGATCTAGGATTTTAGGGGTTTGATAAGGATTTTGGGAAAATGGTTAGGAGATTCGGAAAGAAAAGGGCGAGGAGATTACGTGGTGTAATTTTGGTGGTGTTTGGAGGTGGTCCGCCGCCGTGAGGCGATTTCCGATCGGCGCACGTCGGAGATGAAGGAGTAAAATGGGGCGGCTAAGGTTTCGGTCTCTGAGTTCTGAGAGGAGAGAATGAAACGGGTTTGAGGGTTTTGGGTGTGGGGAACCGGATTTCGAACATATTTGTATAAAACCAACGCCCCGTTCATAGCCATTGGATCATACAAGATCAATGGTTATGATGATAAAAGCCCAAAACGGGGTCATTTGGTATGGAGAAAACCAGGATCGGGTATTTTGGTTCTTGGGCTCGGATTTAGGGTGGGTTTGGGGCAAAATGGTTTGGGCTTTAGCAATTTTGGCCCAGCAGCCCTTTTATTCTTCAATTCCTTTTTCTTTTTCATCTTTTTTCTTTTATTTTTCTTTTTCCTTTTAATTAATAAAAATCCTAGATTAAAAATTCTAAATTAATTTAAATTGTAAAATTAAGCTAATTATCTGATTGTAATATTTATAAAAATTAGTTGCTCTTATATTAAAAGATAAAATTTACAAATCTAAAATTAAAAAGCTAAAAATATAAAAGTGAGTCATTTTTGGGATTTTCATTTTTTAACAAAACCAATAATTAATTAATTAGTCCTAAAAATATAAAAATAAAATCTAAATGAAATGCATGGTATTTTTTGACATTTTTATGATTTTAACAAAAATAAATGTGCACAAAAGTGCAAACAATTAATAAGACCCTACAAAAATCCTATAAAATGGCAAATAATTTGAAAAAAAAACTATTTTCTTAGATTTTATAGGACTAATTCATATAGGACAAAAATCATGTGCTCGTAGCTACCCTCTTTGCTCGGAAACACGAAGAGTTTTTGTGCAAAGATAAAGTGAGCGGATACGAGCAATTTTTGCCCGTTTGAATACTCCGTGGGAAGCATATTTGACAAATCTGAACGAACCTTACTTCCGAGGCTGCATACATATCCTTGGCTATAAAGGAATCAGGTCAGTGTAGTTCGGAAAGTGTTGGTAGCTGGGACTACCGGGAAGCTGTGATTTCACTACTGCTGCTGCTGCTACTACTCGCTGGACTCCTTATTACACCGAGACAAAATAAAAGAAGCTAGACTAAGCTGTAATCTACAAATTACAAGAATCATATCTACATATCTTCAAACTTGATCTTGCAGTTTCTGCGACTCTGTTGTGCATCTTGAGCTGTTGACTCACACTCTCCAGGTGAGCTTCTTTTGTGCGAACTTGAATTTCATTCTGAAGTGAATTCCCTTATTTTCCTAGGTGGGCGCTTGATTTCTGAAAACTTGAACTGTCTTCCCTTGTTCTCCAGGTGGGCGCCTGGTTGCACAAACTTGAACTGTCTTCCCTTGTTCTCCAGGTGGGCGCTTGAACTGTCTTCCCTTGTTCTCCAAGTGGGCACCTGATTGCCAACACCTGAATTGTCTTCCCTTGTTCTCCAGGTGGGCGCCTGATTGCTAAAACTCGAACTGTCTTCCCTTGTTCTCCAGGTGGGCGCCTGATTGCCAAATCTCGAACTGTCTTCCCTTGTTCTCCAGGTGGGCACCTGATTGCCAAATCTCAAACTGTCTTCCCTTGTTCTCCAGGTGGGCGCTTGATTGCTAAAAATTGAACTGTCTTCCCTTGTTCTCCAGGTGGGCGCCTGATTGCCAACACTTGAATTGTCTTCCCTTGTTCTCCAGGTGGCCGCCTGATTGCCAACACTTGAACTGTCTTCTCTTGTTCTCCATGTGGGTGCCTGATTACCAACGCTTGAACTATCTTCCCTTGTTCTCCAGGTGGGCGCCTGATTGCCAATACTTGAATTGTCTTCCCTTGTTCTTCAGGTGGGCGCCTGATTGCCAAAACCTGAACTGTCTTCCCTTGTTCTCTTGGTGGGTGCCAGATTGCCAACGCTTGAACTGTCTTCCCTTATTCTCCAGGTGGGTACTTGATTGCCAAAACTTGAATTGTCTTCCCTTGTTCTCCAGGTGGGTGCCTGATTGCCAACGCTTGAATTGTCTTCCCTTGTTCTCCAGGTGGCCGCCTGATTGCCAAAACTTGAACTGTCTTCCCTTGTTCTCCAGGTGGACGCCTGATTGCCAAAACTTGAATTGTCTTCTCTTGTTCTCCAGGTCGGCGCCTGATTTCCAACGCTTGAAGGGTGCCTGATTTCCAAAACTTGAACTGTCTTCTCTTGTTCTTCAGGTGGGCGCCTGATTGCCAAAACTCGAACTCTCTTCCCTTATTCTCTAGGTGGGTGCCTGATTTCCAAAACTTGAACTGTCTTCCTATGTTCTCCAGATGGGCGCCTGATTGCCGAAACTTGAATTGTCTTCCCTTATTCTCCAGGTGGGCGCTTGATTACAACAAAACAGACAAAAAAATGAAATGTTTCTACCCCAGTTTGATATTGGGAACATCAGTGAGTGTTAACCGACTTTTGTTATCAAAAGAGTTCTAAGCTAAATCCCTTATCTTGAAAATTTCAAATTAAATCTCATGTCAAAAGTGGAAACTTAAAAGATAAATTATTTTTCCTAAAGGTAGAACTTTCGTCAGACCTTGTCATTTATGAAGGTCTCAAAACTTACTAAATCCTGTTATCCAGGAGGGTCCTGGAAAATTACAGCCGAACCCATCTGGCACTTGTTTTCCTCACGGAGGGTTTCTCCCGAGCAAATAAAATTTCCTGCCTATGTTTCAATCAAAGAAAAATCTTGTGAGTTTGAACATGTGGTGGTTAGTTTGCGTCATTCTTGCTGAAGGTGGCCCTTCCACTACCTTGTTTTGTTCTGATCAACTGCCTCCGACTTGCAAATAATTGTTTGACCTTCTAATTGCGCCTTAACCATAGGACCCTGAATGACTTGAGTGCCCCATACTCAACTTGTTGTTTTACATTTCTGCCCTTCCAATCTGAACCTCTGTATTTCTCCCCACGATTCACGAAACTGCTCGATCACTTGAACCTCGGCTAGCACCTTGTTTTCCAGTTTGCATCATGCTATTTCTAGCATGCTTTAGCCGTAATTTGCTTTGTGCAATTTGGAAGTTGGTAATAAGATTTGAAATCCTTTCTTATTTACTTAACAAGGCCAACATTGGAAAAGCCTTAGAGAAGTAGACCTAAAAGAAAATGAAATTCAATGACTTCAAGAGTTAGGAATAAAGAAGGAGATTCAATACAGGAAGACTATTTGAGGAAGAAAAGGAAAAGAGACTTATCTTAGTGAATCTGCTGGCGTCAATGCTCATGACATGCATTTCAGATTAATCAGCCTAGTCCATTCAGTCAATCATCTTTCAGTCTTCACACTTTATGCCTGGGATTCCCATAATCCAATTTCTTTGCAAAGTCAACAACCTTATTCGGCTTGTGGTGTCTTGAAGGGTTTTCACCAACAAACCTCTCTCATTTGTTCATCTCTCAACTCACCATCGCCTTGCGGTGCCGTGAGGGTTTTCACCAATAAGACCCTCTCATTTTTAAATTCTTTCAGCTTTCCGTCGCCTTATGGTGCCCGTGAAGGTTTTACCAATAAGACTCTCTCATTTATTCATTTTTCCCTGCGTAGAATGGAGTGTTGCCCCTGATGTAAATCATATCTCTAACTTGCTTGACTTAGAATCCCTCAAAGATTGATCAGAAGGTCTTTCTTTAGACCATAATATGGATTTTTGGATAAGGTTAGAAAGAAAGGATATCCTAAAGGCTCAAAACAACTTGAATGGGTTCAGAATTATAACTTTTGGAATCAGATCTTTTTACAAAACCGCAACTTCTGCCCAGTTTCTTTACCTGGGAACTTTGCATTTTATTTTGATAGGACCGAACCGTGAGGCTGCTTACGTATCCTTAAGAGGAATCAGGTCGAATGTAGTTCATGAAATAGGATTTGCTTTGTTTTTGTTACCTTTCTTTTCTTTTTCTTTCTCTCTTTTTCTTTTCTTTTCTTCTTCTTCTCTTTTTTTGTTCCTTTCTTTTTTTTTTTTTTCCTCTTTTCTCTTCTTTTTTCCTATCTTGTACTTCTAAACTTTGCTTCTGATTCCAAATGAGGGGTATGAAAATAAAAAAAGGCTCAAAAGGGGTAACAAGGGACAAAGTGTTTAGATAGCAAAATAAAATGTCTTCGTCATTCAAATCTTCAAAACATGCCAAATACAAACAACACAATTTGGATCAAAGAAATCATACATAATGATTGCATCGGAATTGATAGCCATATATACACACTTGCCTTTACAAATTACCATTGGACAACACTCTCATTACCACGAATGGCCCACGTAAACCTCAATCTCCTTGTGTATCATATCATGGAATATGGTGGTCATTGCCCTCATTTAAGTTTCCCCAACATTTTTCAAGCAAAATGGCATGACCCAGTAGCAATATATACCTGGGAACTTTGCATTTTATTTTGATAGGACCGAACCGTGAGGCTGCTTACGTATCCTTAAGAGGAATCAGGTCGAATGTAGTTCATGAAATAGGATTTGCTTTGTTTTTGTTACCTTTATTTTCTTTTTCTTTTTCTTTCTCTCTTTTTCTTTTCTTTTCTTCTTCTTTTCTTTTTTTGTTCCTTTCTTTTTTTTTTTTGCTCTTTTCTCTTCTTTTTTCCTATCTTGTTTATCTTGTACTTCTAAACTTTGCTTCTGATTCCAAATGAGGGGTATGAAAATAAAAAAAGGCTCAAAAGGGGTAACAAGGGACAAAGTATTTAGATAGCAAAATAAAATGCCTTCGTCATTCAAATCTTCAAAACATGCCAAATACAAACAACACAATTTGGATCAAAGAAATCATACATAATGATTGCATCAGAATTGATAGGCATATATACACACTTGCCTTTACAAATTACCATTGGACAACACTCTCGTTACCACGAATGGCCCACGTAAACCTCAATCTCCTTGTGTATCATGTCATGGAATATGGTGGTCATTGCCCTCATTTAAGTTTCCCCAACATTTTTCAAGCAAAATGGCATGACCCAGTAGCAATATATACCTGGGAACTTTGCATTTTATTTTGATAGGACCGAACCGTGAGGCTGCTTACGTATCCTTAAGAGGAATCAGGTCGAATGTAGTTCATGAAATAGGATTTGCTTTGTTTTTGTTACCTTTCTTTTCTTTTTCTTTCTCTCTTTTTCTTTTCTTTTCTTCTTCTTCTCTTTTTTTGTTCCTTTTTTTTTTTTTGCTCTTTTCTCTTCTTTTTTCCTATCTTGTTTATCTTGTACTTCTAAACTTTGCTTCTGATTCCAAATGAGGGGTATGAAAATAAAAAAAGGCTCAAAAGGGGTAACAAGGGACAAAGTATTTAGATAGCAAAATAAAATGCCTTCGTCATTCAAATCTTCAAAACATGCCAAATACAAACAACACAATTTGGATCAAAGAAATCATACATAATGATTGCATCAGAATTGATAGGCATATATACACACTTGCCTTTACAAATTACCATTGGACAACACTCTCGTTACCACGAATGGCCCACGTAAACCTCAATCTCCTTGTGTATCATGTCATGGAATATGGTGGTCATTGCCCTCATTTAAGTTTCCCCAACATTTTTCAAGCAAAATGGCATGACCCAGTAGCAATATATTCCCCATGGTGTGATGAATGCCGTCTTTTCCGCATCTTCCTCATCCATTAAGATCTGATGATATCATGCATAGCAATCCACAAAACATCCAATCTCATGCTTGGCACAATTATCAATCAAAATGTGGATATTTGGCAATGGGAAGTTATCCTACGGACTTGCTTTGTTGAGGTCACGGTATTCAACACATACTCTAGTCTTACCATCTTTCTTTGGCACAGGCACAATATTAGCTGACCACGTGGGATACCGCGTGACTTGAATGACCTATGCATCAAGCCGCTTTATGACTTCTTCTTTGATCTTCACACTCATGTCGGTCTTAAACTTCCTTAATTTCTACTTGACGGGAAAGCTGGATAGTTGGAAATTTGTGGACCACCAAGTTGGTCCTCAAGCCCGGCATGTCATCATACGACCATGCAAAAATATATTTATATTCAAATAATGCTTTGATTATTTCTTCCTGAATTTGTGGTTCAAGATAGACACTTATCTTGGTTTCTCTGTCATTATCTGGATCTCCTAAATTGGTTGCTTCGGTTTCATTCAAATTAGGCTTGGGTTTTTCTTAAAAATTATTTAGTTCTTTACTGATTTCCTTAAATGCCTCATCGTCATCATATTCTGTTTCATCATCACACTCTATTTCTTGGATTATTATTTCAAAATTAGATTGGCTTTTAAGACTTGGCAGAAGATTCCTCATGCATATCATGTCATTGAAACCAGCATAAAAAGAACTGTACCAGGAAAAAAAGAAAACAAAAATAAAAACTATCAGGAATGGTGGAAAAGAGAAATTGCATTTCATTGAAAATAAAAGATAGAAGGGTTTGTACATCAAACAAGCGAAAAATAAAAATCTGTGTTACAATCCTGGAATAACCCAGATAGAAAGGAAAATAAAGAAAACTACCAAACTCCTTCCGAGTAGGGAGAGGAGTAGCCTTCCCAATTGTTAAGCTTTATTTTCGGCCCGACGAACTGCACATCCACTTTGCTGGAACCTTCTCCACTTTCTACCATGTTCACCTCATCAAATAACCTCTGGAACCTTTCAATTAATTCTTCATCAACATCAACCACAAGATTTGAGACTGCTTACACTGGGTGCTTCACGGTCCCTGGCTTGACAAAGAACCTGGAGAGGCGCGGGATAGGCTTTGAAAGTGCCAACACCTTCTGTTTCAACCTTTTCACGTCTTCCGCTGTGGGTTTGAATCCTATACCAAACATACCCAAGTTCTTAGGCAGAGACACTAGCTACACAATACCTTGTAAAGAAGCGCCCAGGCCTTTGCCTGGCACAAAACCATTCTTCAGCATTTTAGATGCCACCATGACAGATGTAGAGGCTAACTTTGGTTCCGGAATGCACTTCCCTTCTGGAACCTTCTCAACTGGCACTATTTTAGAAACGTGGTAGACCCAAGGCCCTTGATCATCTTTGGCCTCAATAAATGGGACGGAGGCTTCCTTGTAAGCAACCAGGCTCTCATCACCATGTACGATAATCTCCTGTCTGTCCCACTCAAACTTGACCATCTGGTGCAAAGAGGACGGGACTTCTTTGGCAGCATGTATCCAGGGCCGACCCAACAGCAAATTGTAAGAGACGAACACATCCAATACCTAGAACTCCATGGTAAAATCAACTGGCCATATTGTCAGTTCGAGCACAATATTGCCAATAGAATATTTTCCTCCTCCGTCAAAACCTCGGACACATATATTGTTTTGTGGACCCTTTCAGTATTAATTTTCAACTTGTGCAGAGTGGACAGAGGGCAATGTTCACGCTAGAACCATTATCCACCAATACACTAGTGACTATAGAATCTTCACATTTCACTGTAAGATAAAGAGCTTTGTTGTGTTCGGTGCCTTCTACAGGCAACTCGTCATCAGAGAAGGTGATCATGTTCACCTCAAATATCTTGTTGGAAATGTTCTCCAAATGGTTCACTGTAATTTTTTCAGGGACATGAGCTTCGTTCAGAATTTTCATCAAGGCCCGACAATGCTCATCTGAATGGATCAACAATGATAGCAAGAAAATCTGAGCAGGAGTCTTTCTCAACTGTTTCACGATAGAGTAATCTTGTACCTTCATTTTTCTCAAAAACTCCTCCGTCTCTTCTTCAGTGACTGCTTTCTTTACTAGAACTGGATTGTTTTTAGTTTTCCTTAACTCTTCAGGAGCGAAGAATCTCCCCGAACGAGTTAATCCGTGGGCCTTATTAACTTCTTCTTTTACTTTCTTCCCCTTATAGGTCACTATTACCCGCTCATAGTTCCATGGGACGGCCTTGGTTTTGATTACTGGCAGCTGGGTCATAGGTTTGATGATGATAGGGTCCGTGCGAGCACCCTCTACAATTATGATAGGCTTATTCGCCATCCCTGGCATAATCACCTTGGACCCTTCTCGCTTTGCTACAACATCACTTGGGGATATCTTCTCAACTACCACAAATGGCTTATAGTTTGGCATGCTCAATTTGTCTGCTAATCCTTCAGCTATTTAAGAGGTTGCTTTTGTGACAACTGCACCCTTGACTGGCTTAACTTCACTAGACCGGATCATCATGACGGATTGTGAAGGCTTCTTGGGCTTCCTATCCTTGTGTACTATTTCGATCTTGTTTGTTTCATCATGGGCTGGCAACGGGTTCTGATTGATGTTGGGTGCTTCCATAGTTTGGACCACAATTCGATTTGTGTCGATGAGCTCTTGGATGGAATTTTCAAGTGCCAGCACTTTTCCGTAGCGTGCCTGTCACACCTCTTTTTTAGGCTTACTACATCCCATGAAGGGTATAATAAAAAGAGTTTTTCCAATTAAAGGACAGTCGGAACGGGATTAGTTATTTAAATTTTCAGAGTCGCCACTTGAGAATATGATGGTGTCTCAAGTCACCGAATTAATCCCGCACCGAGGAAAGTTTGACTCTGTTACAGTCTGCGAACTAGAAATCCGGATAAGGAATTCTGTTAATCCGGGAGAAGGTGTTAGGCACTCCCGAATTCCGTGGTTCTAGCACGGTCGCTCAACTGTT
>MU688593.1:57344-102503 GCA_026770625.1 Nicotiana glauca | reverse complement strand
TATATATATATATATATATATATATATATATATATATATATATATCTTGTATTTTTTCCTGAGAAATGTAAAAATTAAAGCAAACCTAATATAATTCGAAATTAAACTATTCACCTTCTAAAATTACTTAAAATTCTATTTAAATGATAAATGCAATAATTAAAAGTGCAAAGAAACTATTTTTGTAATTTTTTTTAATTTTTGTTCTAAAACAAATTAATACTAAAAATGTGAAATTAAATTCCTAAATGCAAATGCATATTTTTGTGTTTTTATATGAATTATCATGCAATCAATTAATACCAAATTCCACAAAATTCATAAAAATTGTAAAGTCATTTTATTTGAAACTTTTGGAATAATTTTCTTAGGGCAAAAATCACGTGCTCACAATGGCTTCAACCCACTTCGTGAAGTAATCAACGGCAACCAGTATGAATCTATGGCCATTTGAGGCTTTTGGCTCAATCGGCCCAATGATGTCCATGCCCCAAGCAACAAATGGCCAAGGTGCTGACATGGGATGTAGTTCTGTTGGAGGTGCATGAATCAAATCATGTGCACCTGACACTGATGGCACTTTTGGACAAAGCTCAAGTAGTCCTTTTCCATGGTTATCCAGTATTACCCTGCTCGAAGGATCTTCTTTGCCAAAACATACCCGTTCATATGGGGTCCGCACACTCCTGCGTTTACTTCATGCATGATCCTTCTGGCCTTTTCAGTGTCAACACATCTTAACAAGTTGAGATCCGGGGTCCTTTTGTACAAGACCTCCCCACTTAAGAAGAAACCACTTGCATGTCGTCTAATGTTTCTCTTTTGGTCTCCAGTGGCTTGCTCGGGGTATTCTTGCATTTTTAAAAACATTTTGATATCATGGTACCATGGATGGGTATTTGGTTCTGTCTCAACCGTATTACAGTACTCATGCCTTTCCTTGATTTGGATTTCCAAGGGATCAATGTGGGCATTACCCGGGTAGGGCAACATCGAGGCTGGAGTGGCGAGTGCATCAGCTAGTTCATTGTGACAATGAGGGATGTACCTGAACTCTATTGACTTGAACCGCTTGCTAAGGTCTTCCACATGTTGCCAATAGGGAATAAGTTTAACATCCCGGGTTTCCCATTCTCCTTGGGCTTGTCGAATAATCAAATCTAAGTCTCCCATAATCAACAACTCTTCAATATCTTGGTCGATTTCCATGTTCATACCCATAATGCAGGCTTCATACTCAGCAGTGTTGTTTGTGCAGAAAAACTGAAGCATGTCTATGACAGGATAATGCTGTCTAGTGGACAAAATCAAGATCGCCCCAATTCCAACACCTTTTGCATTTACCGCTCCATCAAAGAACATTTTCCAAGCAGTAGTGTACTCAGACATTGCCTCGATTGAGTTTACTTCTTCATCCGAGAAGTAGGTGTTCAAAGGTTGGTATTCTTCATCAATCGGGTTTTCAGCCAAGTGATCTGCCAATGTATGGGCTTTCATTGTCATGCGAGTGACATAGACTATATCAAATTCAGTGAGCAAGATCTGCCACTTTGCTAATCTTCCCGTGGGCATCGGCTTTTGGAATATGTATTTTAAAGGATCCAACCTGGTTATGAGGTATGTGGTGTAGGCTTGTAGATAATGTCTCAGCTTCTGAGTGACCCAAGTTAAGGCACAACAGGTTCTCTCCAATAGAGTATACTTAGCTTCATAGCTGGTAAACTTCTTGCTCGGGTAGTAGATCGCCTGTTCTATCTTCCCGGTTACATCATGTTGCCCGAGGACACAGTCGAAAGAATTTTCCAAGACTGTCAGGTACAAGAAAAGAGGCCTCCCTGACTCTGGTAGGACCAAGACTGGCGGATTTGACATATATTCGTTGATCTTATCAAAATCTTCTTGGCATTCTTCCGTCCACTTGATTGCTGCATCTTTTTTCAACAATTTGAATATGGGCTCACAGGTGGATGTCAACTGATCAATGAACCGGCTGATATAGTTTAATCTGCCCAATAAGCTCATCACATCTTTCTTGGTTTTCGGAGGAGGTAAATCCCGGATAGATTTTATTTTTGTTGGATCTAGCTCGATACCTCTCCAGCTGACTATGAAGCCCAAAAGTTTGCCGGATGGGACTCTAACCGCACATTTGGTTGGGTTCAGCTTCAAATCATACTTGTGCAACCGCTCGAAGAATTTTCTCAAATCTCGGACATGGTCATCCTGGGTTTTGGACTTGATGATTACGTCGTCCACATATACCTCTATCTCTTAATGTATCGTATCATGGAAAATTGCGGTCATGGCCCTCATGTAAGTCGCCCCAGCATTCTTCAGACCAAACAGCATAACTCGATAACAGTATGTGCCCCAGGGTATGGTAAAGGCTGTTTTCTCTGTATTTTCTTCATCCATCAACACTTGGTGATATCCTGTGTAACAATCCACGAAGGACCGTATCTTATGCTTGGCGCAGTTATCAACAAGGATGTGAATGTTGGGCAAAGGGAAGTTGTCTTTGGGACTTGCCTTATTTAAATCCCTATAATCCCCATACACCCGGGTCTTCCCGTCTTTCTTTGGGACTGGGACTACATTAGCTAGCCATGTGGTGTACCGGACCACTCGGATTAACCCTGCTTTCAACTGTTTTGTGACTTCTTCTTTGATCTTGTCACTGATGTTAATTTTAAATTTTCTTTGCTTTTGCTGGACCGGGGGGCAAACGGAGTAAGTTGGCAACTTATGAACCACCAAATCAATACTGAGCCCTGGCATGTCATCATACGACCAAGCAAACACATCTTTAAACTCAAACAGGAGTTGGATTATTGCATCCCAGGTTTTCTCATCCATGTGAATGCTTATCTTGGTTTCCCTGATTTCTTCAGAACTACCCAAGTTAACTGGCTCGGTATCATTTAAGTTTGGCTTAGGTTTATTCTCAAATTGTTTCAATTCTAGATTTATTCCCCTAAAAGCCTATTTTTCATCGTATTCCGGTTCTTGGTTCATTATTTCACAATTAGACAACGTGTTTGGATCGGGGCAGGAAGTCCGCAAGCATGTCATATTATTTAAAGCCGCATTATTAGAACTGAAAAGAAGAAATAAAAGAGAAAATAGCAAAATCAGTAAGAATAAAGAAAGATGAACGATGAAATATTCATTTCATTTCTTGGAATTTTGAAGATAACAGGGTTTACATTTGGAAATTTAAAGACAAGAAACTAAATAAAACATCCGAGTTACACCCTGGAATAACTCGTGATGTTGAAAAAGTAGCAGGACGGGTCTACCGGGACTCCCGCCTAATTGGAAATGGTGTAGCCTTCTAGTTTTGCAGCTTGGCGCTTGGTCCCATATACAGCACCTCAGCGGTGCTTGTGCCCTCTCCTCGCTGAATCATGTGGGTTTCATAGAGTATCTTCCTCATTGACCCACATATTTCCTCAATTTTTTCGGCCGTAAAGGCCTCATCATCTTCCTCTTTACTGTACTTCGGCTTGACAAAGGTTTTCATACAAATGTGGCAGTGTTGGGGCAAGACTCACCCCTCATTCTTTCTGTCATCTGCCCACTTTACATCATCTGGGGTAGGTAAGAAACCTATCCCGAAGAACTTCTCAGTCGTAGGTAGGGTAACTGGTTCAGCTATTCCTTGTAGAGATTTTCCAAGTCCCTTCCCTGGTTTGAAATCATGTCTGATCATTTCTTTGGCCACCATAATCGAGGCATTGGATAGGAAAGATTGGGGGCAAAGGTTTCCTTCTTCATGTTGGTCCGCCACCACGACTTGAAATGCTTGGTAGACTATACTGCCTTCCCTCGCTTCAAGACATGGGACAGACAGGTCCTGATAGATTGATTGTTCATGCTCTCCATGGACCACGATCTCCTGATCTTCATGTTCAAATTTCACCATTTGATGGAGAGTAGAGGGTACAGCTCCTGCTGCGTGGATCCAAGTCCTTCCCAAAAGAAAACTATAGGACATGTCCATGTCTAGCACTTGGAAGGTCACCTCAAAGTCCTCCGGGCCAATGGTCAAAATTAAGTCAATTTCTCTAATTGTGTCTCTTTTGATACCATCAAAAGCTCACACACAGACATTGTTGGGACGAATCCTTCCAGTCCCGATTTCCATACGTTGCAGTGTAGAGGGTGGGCAAATGTCTACCCCAGAACCTCCATCTACCATGACCCTTTTCACAAGTATCCCTCACATTTGACAGTTAAGTGCAAGGCTTTGTTGTGAGCGGCCCTTCTGGAGGCAAGTCATTTTTGCTGAATGAAACCTGATTGATGGCGAAAAATCTCTCCGCCATTCTTTCTAACTATTCCACCGAAGTTTCAGATAGCACGTATGCTTCATTGAGGGTCTTCATTAAAACCTTTTGGTGTTCGGGGGATTTCATCAGCAATGATAGCAAGGATACTTGTTCAGGAAAATTTTGAAGTTGATCAACCACTTCATAGTCCGCCATCTTCATCTTTTGAAAGAAAGCTTCCGCTTCTTCGGCACTTACAGGTTTCTTAGATGGGAAGCGCTTTTTGGTGGCATTGTTCACTTTTTCCACGTTGGAATACTTCTCAATAGGGTGATTTTCTTGTGGTGCCCCTGAGATCTCTTTGCCCTTATATGTAACCACTATTTTATGATAATTCCATGGTACCATAGCAGGATTTGTCATAGGCTTCTCTGGCGCGCATCCAATAACCACTGGCTTGTTCAGCCTCGATGGATTAATTGTCCCCCGCATCACATAGGCTCCCTTGGTTACGTACATTTGGGCTCCTTTTTCAGTTCAAATCTATTTGGAGGACTCAAACTCAACTTCTTTTCTTTGCGGCCTCGTGGGACATAGAGAGCACCATCTTTGGGAGGTATAGCCCCCGTCCCTGCTTCAACTTTCTTTTCTGGTTCTGAATGGGTGGCTTTGGTCTTCTTTTCCCCTTTATCTTTGCTTTAGGGCAATTTTTGGATTTCTTCCAGCATCAGCAATGGCAATTATGGCCTTTAGTGCCGGATTAAATTCTTTATCTTCCCAAATTATTCCAATTATTAGCCCATTATTATGGGCTGGCAGTGGGTTATTGGTCACGTTGGGGACATCCTCATCCCTTAGTACTATCTTTCCTTGCTCTATCAAGTTCTCCACCGCTCTTTTCAAGGTCCAACAATCATTCATATCGTGCCCTTCTGCTCCTGAATGATAGGCACATCCACGGACTCTGTAGGCGGGCGATGCTGGGCTTTGCCTTGTTTGAGGAACTAGCTGCAGCAACCCCATTTGGACAAGCTTTGGAAATATATTGGAGTAAGATTCACCGATTGGTGTAAAAGTTTGCCTCCTGGGTGGCTCACGAGGAGGAAAGTTATTCTGTGAAGGGCGGGGATTGTAGTGGTTTTGGTAAGGAGGCTGATTTCTGGGAAATGGAGCTTGGTTTCTATTAGCATGTTGCTACAGTCGTACAAAAGGTTGAGCATTCATGACCGCATACGGTTGAGGAGCATAGGCCATGTCATGGTGAGGGTAATAATGTTGAGGGGTTGTTTCTGAGAACATGGGTCAAGGTGCGCGGTGTCTTCTTGCACCTGAGGCCTCCATGGATGTTTCTTCTTTCTTCTTACTCTTTGTCATTCCTCCAGACCCGCCTTAAATGGCTTGGGAGGTTTCTCTAATAGCGGACTGGCTCAAAATCCTGGCTATTTTCAATCCATTCTCCACCATTTCACCAATTTTAATAGCTTCTGCGAAAGGTTTACCCATAGCTGACATCATATTCTGGAAATAATCAGCTTCCTAAGCTTGAAGAAACACTGTGACCATTTCAACCTCATCCATTGGAGGCTTTACTCTTGATGCTTGCTCACGCCATTTGATTCCATACTCTCGAAAGCTCTCCGAGGACTTCTTTTTCAGATTTGCCAATGAGTTCCTGTCTGGAGCAATGTCTATATTATACTGGAATTGTCTAACAAAGTCTCTTGTGAGGTCATCCCAGATGTGCCAACGGGAGATATCCTGATCCATATACCACTCAAAGGCGATACCCACCAAGCTTTCCCCAAAGTAAGCCATGAGCATTTCTTCTTTTCCTCCAACTCCGTGCAATTGATTGCAGTATTTCTTAAGGTGAGCGATAGGATCACCATGCCCATCATATTTTTCGAACTTTGGAGTTTGGAATCCCATCGGCAAATGCGCGTGAGGGAACATGCATAGATCAGTATATGACACACTCTTCTGCCCACTCAGACCCTGCGTGTCTTTTAGGCTCTGCTCTAGGCTTCTCATCCTCTTTTCCATTTCTTCCTATTTGGGAACTTTAGGAGTCTTGTCCTGTCTTGTTGTGGACTCGAATGGAGGCGGCTGAGGATACGTATATGTGGGGTACTGAGAAGGCTCCACTTGGAAAGTAGGATTTTGGAATGTAAAGGCTGAAGGATCAAAAGTGGGCCTAGGCAGTACAGGCTGTGTTGTGGCTGAGCATGGGGGAGCTGTAAAGATATTGAAAGCTGCTCCGGACATGAACACCTAGGGCAAACCTCAAAAGGTGTTCCTATGAAATGAGCCGATATGGTGGGCTGTCCCAGTGGGGTATTTGGATGGCTGATGGGAATATTGGAGGTACCCCCTGATCTAGGGAACAATTCAGGGAATCCGGGGATGGCACTTGGAGGCTCCCTTCCATTCGTCCATGCATCCCACATTTCCATGACCCGGAGACGTAGGATCCTATTTTCCTCGGTCGCTGCAGACTTTGAGGCTGGGATGCCCGAGATTGGGCTATCTTCTAGGATGGAAATTGCTGGAAAGGTCATTTTCGAAGACACTTCTATGCTCCCCTTCGATCTAGTAAAGTACGGATGTGATGCCAGTTTACCATGAAAAACCAACCACCGGTTCTATAAAACTTGGACTGGATATGATAGCAGCAAATGGTTAGTTTGAGACAAATAACATATAGGTAATCGCACGTTGGGGTGTGATGCACCTATACAGTTAAGTGGGTTTTTACATGTTTTGCAACGGTTGCATGCGTCATCCCGGCTTTTCCTTATTCTTTCCCATTTTCCTCTTTTGATTCCCACTTATCGTTTCCTTGCTTTTTCTTTCCTTTTCCCCTTTTCTCTCATTTTTCTCATTTTTCTTTTCTCTCCCTCTTTTCCTTTCTTTCATTCTTGCCTTTGATTTTTGCCATGGTTTCTTTCTCTCGGTTTTCTTATTTCTCTCTTTTTTGTTTCTTTTTCTCTCTTGTTTTTCTTTTATTTTCTTTTCTCTTAGGGTTACGGTCGAATCATATGGAGATTTCCTATGTATCTTGACCCCCATGAATCAGACCAAGCGTAGTTCTTGAAAAATAAATGCGAAAAGTAAAGAAACAATTTTTTGGGGAATTTTTAATTTTTCATTAATAAAAACTTCTATTACAAAAGATGTTAAACTACTCGTCTTTTTGGAAAATAAAACTACAAACAGACTCGAAAATAAAACAAAATACAGACTCAATACTTGAAAGATCAAGAATACATTAAAGCTTCAACTGCTGGGGCCCGCGGGTGTCATTCAGCCTCGCCGCGGGCCTATGTGCGAGACCCCTTGTAGTTTCTCCAAATAATTCATAACTCGTCGGACGAAAGTCATCACTGCATCATTGAAGGTGGTACGAGTCATGTTCTCGCATACTTGGCACTTCACGATAATGTTATCAGCGATGGTTCTGATCATTTCTCTAATTTGGCCTTTTTCCTGAAGTAACTGCCCTATCTGCTGGTTTCGGGCCTCCAACACTTGGGAGTCATGAAAGTGCTGATTTTGCAATTGCTATATGTCTTTCGCCATTTGGGTCATCAACTTATAACAATGCTCCCTATTCGCCTTGAAATCTTTAGCCAGTTGGGCTGCCTCATCCTCAAGAGTAGTCATTTTTCTTCTCAAGTTATTTATGGTCCCTTCATAATTTCTCTTCATTTGCTGCACAAATCGTGCTCGTTCTTCTTCTTTCTTTGTCCACTGTGCCCGGATTTTTGCTAGATTATCTTCAGATTTTTCCAGGTCTTCCTGGCACTCGAGGACTTTCTTTTTTATACCACTTATAAGTCTTTCATCATCCCGACTTCTCTCCGAGTTATTGGCAGCTATTTTCATCTTTCTAATCTGAGCTTTAAGGGCCTCATTTTCCTGGGCCAGCTTCTTCGTTTCTCCCTCGTCTGCGGTGGTTTGAACATCATTTTCAAATTGAAGCTTCATGAATTGCCTTTCCAATTGGCTTATTTTGGATCTGTACTCATTCTCCTTAGTTAACCAATCCCACTGCACCTGGGCCCTGTCGGTAAATTGTTGGACGTGTGGCCTCTTTGCGGGCCTTTCAGGAATCTGGAATCTTTTGCCGAACCAAATCATGTACTTAGGTTCCACTTCACCTCTAGCTCGGTCTTGCACTATGGTCTTAGGTTCAAGAAACCTACACTCATTCCATATTTGGCAAATTTTTCCTTCTAAAATGCAGCTTTTGGGCCTAGTTAAATGACATGTTTACTCAAATCTTCATCATTGTGTCTATTTTGAAATCTTTCTAGTTATCGCAAGACCCTATAAGGAGCATAGGGTTGGATGCTCCGGATGCCCATCAAGAGGATATAAGACATTTCAGCTGACGTGTATACTGCTTCAGTAACAGGAAGCCATCCAAATGCCCACTCAATCTTGTCAGCAGTCAAGGATCTCAAATGTGATAGCCAAGCTTCAGTACCCTCGGGGAATTCAATACCTGCCACCCGGGTTTCAAATTCTTCAATTCAGCTCAACCTTGTCAAACCATAATTCATGCACCCAATCCGGTGACAGAGGTGCTCTTGCATCCATAACTATAGTAATAAATTGTAACCCTGGAAGAACTTTCCCCCTTCCCGGCAGATAGTCAAGGCTCGATAGATTTCAAATATGATCAGAGGGACCACAGTGTTGTTGGCTTTCTTGATTGCAACATCGATCATTCCCACAAGGCCTATCTCTATGTTCCTATCTTTCTTTGGACAGACCACAACTCCTAAGAATGCTATCATGAAAGCTAAACCCCGTCTTGCCTCCCATTTGTCTTTGTTTCCAACATGAGTTAGACTAGTGTTTGGCTCTTCAAAACCTCGGGGGTTACCATATCGATGATATAAGAAATGGAGCGTACAATACCCTTCAGATAAGCTTCCGTCCTGAATATCCCGACTAATACTTAGCAAATCCAGAAATTTGTGGGGGGATACTGGTCTCGGTGACAATGGATATTGACTCCTGAGGTTTCCATTAGGCCCGCATAACCCGAAACTTCCTCTAATGTAGGTGTGAGCTCAAAATCTGAGAAACGGAACACATTACGAGTCAGGTCCCAAAAAGGTATTAATGCTTCAATGATATCCAGCCTTGGCTTGACGTTCAATAACCAACGATGCCTCCCAGAACTTTTACCATTGTTTCTCTTCTACCCTTTCCTAGAACATTCCACCACATGTGGAGCTTCAAGGGGATCTCATTAAGGACTGTAAAGGGTTCAATTTCATTCGTTCTCATCCTGCACATTTATTAAGGTGATTTAATAACTCATTTTGACCTAAAAGGAAAAGTGACCATTTTTTTAAAAAGTTTTATTTAGGAAAAACAAAAAACCCGACTTTGCAGATACTGCCTTTTAGCACTTCAGGGAAGAAGATTTTAAGGTTGTGCCCGCTAACCATTGAAAGTGACACGAGGTGGCTATTCTTGCAAAAATAGCCTTCCGGCGTCCTTTTGAGGACATTCGGCTTATTTTAGACAAAAATGGCATCACCTGACTTATTTATGACAAAAAATTAAAAATTTTGTTGTTTTTTGGGCTATTTTTGCAAAAGGGGGAGTTGGACCTGATGGGGGTTGCCTACGTATCCCACATCCGGTGAGAATCAAATTGGCATAGTTCGGGCAGATTTGACAAAACCAACTATTTTTTGAAAACAAAACCTTTCTTTTCTTTTATTTTCTCAAAAAAAATTTGGCAGAATTTCAGTACTATTTGGATATTGGTTTTTCAAAACAGGTGGTTACCCTCACTTAACCCTAACATTGCTATTCTCTTTTCCAACTCTCTCCCATTATTCACAAGACGGTCAATATGCAAATCTGAAGCAAATAAATGCACAAGTAGCAAGTAGGATGCATCAGGATGGTCTTTTCATTTCAGGTCATTTGTCCTAGACGGACCCAACCCCTGTGTTGGGTCCCCTAAGTCAAATGCACATGATGTAAACAAATGTTCCTACTAGGGATCCGGCATGAGGCTTCGTTATACTAGGTTTAGCCCTTGGTTTATTGTTCTAGAACTGGCTTACCCGAGCGGACAACTCAGGCCGGGGGAGCAGCGTACCGGGGATACAGAAGCTCCGCCAGCTTAACAACTTGTCCAAACCTCGTTCTAAATGGGATAAGACTCTAAACAGAAGAGAAGTCACACGAAGTGCACCCTTCTCCATGATGTAGAAGACTCAGAGAGAGGAAGGGTTTCATAGCAATTTATATATACAATTCACCAAATATCAAAGCGGTAAAGCATTTAGCACATTTAGCATGAAACATGTAGGAAAATCAGATAAAGCCAAATATAACAGTTATTCTAAGCTCGAATTCTTAAACCCTGAACCAAAATTCTGGGTTCGTTTCCCCAGCAGAGTCGCCACAGCTGTCACACCTCCTTTTTTTTTAACACACCCACCCCAAAGGATAGTGTATAAGGAAGTTTTTCCACTTTAAGTGACATTATTCGAAATGAAATTATTTAATGAACAGAGTCGCCACTTGGGATAGTTTTGGCTTTTGGTGTCCCAAGTCACCGGTTATCTTGAATCCCAAATCGAGGAAATTTTTGACTTTGCAGGTAAAGTCTGCGAACCAGAAATTCTGACTAAGGAATTCTGTTGACCCGAGGGAAGGTGTTAGGCACCCCCGGGTTCCGTAGTTCTAGCATGATAGCTTAAACTATCATAATTGGCCTATTATCTGATTTTAATACATGATCAGCCTATAGTGCAGTTTTTAAATTATTTACCGTTTTTAATTAATTTTAAGGAAAATTGAACGTCGTTTAAAACGTATTTTTCGATCACGTCACATGAAATGCACCCGCAATCCGAAACACATTTTATTCAACGTTTTAGGATTTGGATTTGGTTCACATGAAATGCACACCCGAGTTTAAGAAGGTAAAATTATTGAATAACGCGCCTAAAGCAACTAACGTGTTGTTAACTTTGCGGGAGGCCATGAAAATTCGTTAAATGGCACGTCCCGTATTCTAAAGATTTTTAGGAAATAGTTAAAGAGAGCCACGCAATTTGTGATATTATTTGGCCCGGCACACCTTGATTCCAGTTTTTAAAGGATTGTCTTAAAGATGAACTACTATAATCTATTAGGATTGTCTCCAAAAGAACTTAATTAATTAACATTATGAATTAACTAATATCAAAGAATTCAATTAAATTCGGGCCCCAAGATCAAGTCCAAACTCAAACAAGGGGATCTCCACTAATGAAGAACCTTTAATTCAAGTCTGCCACTTGACTTGAAAGGCCCAAGGCCTACAATATTATAAAAAACAACTCCAATAATGAATCAGCACTTCCAGCATAGTGGGCTCGAGACCAGCCCAGGAAGAAAGAAAATTCGTTCAGCTTTGTTGGGTAAAGGCTGTCCAAAGCTTGGGCCTTAGAATAAGCCCAAATCGATGGCCAACTGGAGCTGGGACTCAAGATCGAGTCCCTACAAGCTCACCATTTAGCAAAATTAATTAGTTTAAAAGGGCTGATAATAGTATGGCCTACTATTATGCAAACGGGCCAACATTAAGCTCAGTCTTTGTGGCCCAAATAGCCCAGGCAGCAATGCAAATATAACTCGTATTGTACATGGACATAAAGTTAAATGTCACCTTTCCGCTTCACTTTTAATTGCAAACAAATAGGCAAACTACATTGATATACATGTTGAAAACTAAGAAAATGCATGGATTGTTGAATTTTATCTTTTGACAGACATCATAACCCTTAGTCAAATTTCCTCAAGACTAAGTTATAGGAATTATGCATTAAAACAAAGAATTATTTTCAGCACCTATTAAACCAACAGAAATAAGGCTAGTACAAACACACCCAATCATTTTGTGATTAACTTCAAATTCACGTGGAACTTAAACTAGAATTGGAAACCTGATAATAAACTTTTGGGGTAAAAAAAATCGTGCACAATGACAGTGGTAGAATTGATAAGTNATTGTTGGACGTGTGGCCTCTTTGCGGGCCTTTCAGGAATCTGGAATCTTTTGCCGAACCAAATCATGTACTTAGGTTCCACTTCACCTCTAGCTCGGTCTTGCACTATGGTCTTAGGTTCAAGAAACCTACACTCATTCCATATTTGGCAAATTTTTCCTTCTAAAATGCAGCTTTTGGGCCTAGTTAAATGACATGTTTACTCAAATCTTCATCATTGTGTCTATTTTGAAATCTTTCTAGTTATCGCAAGACCCTATAAGGAGCATAGGGTTGGATGCTCCGGATGCCCATCAAGAGGATATAAGACATTTCAGCTGACGTGTATACTGCTTCAGTAACAGGAAGCCATCCAAATGCCCACTCAATCTTGTCAGCAGTCAAGGATCTCAAATGTGATAGCCAAGCTTCAGTACCCTCGGGGAATTCAATACCTGCCACCCGGGTTTCAAATTCTTCAATTCAGCTCAACCTTGTCAAACCATAATTCATGCACCCAATCCGGTGACAGAGGTGCTCTTGCATCCATAACTATAGTAATAAATTGTAACCCTGGAAGAACTTTCCCCCTTCCCGGCAGATAGTCAAGGCTCGATAGATTTCAAATATGATCAGAGGGACCACAGTGTTGTTGGCTTTCTTGATTGCAACATCGATCATTCCCACAAGGCCTATCTCTATGTTCCTATCTTTCTTTGGACAGACCACAACTCCTAAGAATGCTATCATGAAAGCTAAACCCCGTCTTGCCTCCCATTTGTCTTTGTTTCCAACATGAGTTAGACTAGTGTTTGGCTCTTCAAAACCTCGGGGGTTACCATATCGATGATATAAGAAATGGAGCGTACAATACCCTTCAGATAAGCTTCCGTCCTGAATATCCCGACTAATACTTAGCAAATCCAGAAATTTGTGGGGGGATACTGGTCTCGGTGACAATGGATATTGACTCCTGAGGTTTCCATTAGGCCCGCATAACCCGAAACTTCCTCTAATGTAGGTGTGAGCTCAAAATCTGAGAAACGGAACACATTACGAGTCAGGTCCCAAAAAGGTATTAATGCTTCAATGATATCCAGCCTTGGCTTGACGTTCAATAACCAACGATGCCTCCCAGAACTTTTACCATTGTTTCTCTTCTACCCTTTCCTAGAACATTCCACCACATGTGGAGCTTCAAGGGGATCTCATTAAGGACTGTAAAGGGTTCAATTTCATTCGTTCTCATCCTGCACATTTATTAAGGTGATTTAATAACTCATTTTGACCTAAAAGGAAAAGTGACCATTTTTTTAAAAAGTTTTATTTAGGAAAAACAAAAAACCCGACTTTGCAGATACTGCCTTTTAGCACTTCAGGGAAGAAGATTTTAAGGTTGTGCCCGCTAACCATTGAAAGTGACACGAGGTGGCTATTCTTGCAAAAATAGCCTTCCGGCGTCCTTTTGAGGACATTCGGCTTATTTTAGACAAAAATGGCATCACCTGACTTATTTATGACAAAAAATTAAAAATTTTGTTGTTTTTTGGGCTATTTTTGCAAAAGGGGGAGTTGGACCTGATGGGGGTTGCCTACGTATCCCACATCCGGTGAGAATCAAATTGGCATAGTTCGGGCAGATTTGACAAAACCAACTATTTTTTGAAAACAAAACCTTTCTTTTCTTTTATTTTCTCAAAAAAAATTTGGCAGAATTTCAGTACTATTTGGATATTGGTTTTTCAAAACAGGTGGTTACCCTCACTTAACCCTAACATTGCTATTCTCTTTTCCAACTCTCTCCCATTATTCACAAGACGGTCAATATGCAAATCTGAAGCAAATAAATGCACAAGTAGCAAGTAGGATGCATCAGGATGGTCTTTTCATTTCAGGTCATTTGTCCTAGACGGACCCAACCCCTGTGTTGGGTCCCCTAAGTCAAATGCACATGATGTAAACAAATGTTCCTACTAGGGATCCGGCATGAGGCTTCGTTATACTAGGTTTAGCCCTTGGTTTATTGTTCTAGAACTGGCTTACCCGAGCGGACAACTCAGGCCGGGGGAGCAGCGTACCGGGGATACAGAAGCTCCGCCAGCTTAACAACTTGNAATAGAAACATGTCACAGTTCACAGTCCATAATTAATTACAATGAAGATTTAGCTAAGTCAATAAAACTACTTGAAATACAATGAATCATTTAAACACACATCAAAAGGAAAAATCACGCATCACTTTCATTTCATTTCCAATTTGAGAGCTACATCGAAGCAGATTCAGAATGTGTACCTGGAGTTCACACGTAAATTAAAAAAAAAGAACAAGTGAGTAGCAAGAAGCAGCAGCAGGGACAAGGTTCAGCAAGAAAATCGACTCAGAAATAATCGATGAAGACCCACTTAAAACCAAGCTTGCATCAGTAATAGATCAATGGAAACTCATTTATCAAAATCCAAAAAAAATGACCCCAAATACTTGAATACCCAACCAAGTTTAGCTCATTCTTCACTTCTGAACACTCAGAGACTATTTTAACAAAGGAAAAACTCAAAGATCTCTAGAAAATTTAGTGGAACAGTGTTATTTTGGAAATTTCTGCCGCTTGGAATTTTTTCAAGGTTTTTCAGTGCTTCCAATCTGCCTTCAGCCCTAAGTAACGATGCCTTTATAGGCAAGTTACTAGGGCAGCTTCAGACTTTAAGTTTTACCTTTTAGTCCTTTTTAGTTTTCCTTTTTAGCTAGTTAGTCCTTCAATTTATACCTTGCTACTCAAGTTAAGACTAAAACTTACTATCAAACCCCCTACTAGAAACTTCTAAGGCTGTTACCCAAAATATTCCCTAGGTGTATTGTCCAGTTTACCACTTAGTTACCCTGTTATTTACCTAAGCTACCAAACAACTTGGGCTCGAAAATAGCTAGGCCTCTTTGAATTGGGTCGCAAATGACTCAAAGAGCCCAAAGCTGATTCCAAATTAGCCCAAATGAACATCCAATATTCAAATTCTAACCCAAGCACCCAAACAGAACCAAATGACAGTAACACAAATAAACAAACTGACTCTTTACCAACAAGATTGACGGGGCAAAATTAACTTTAAGTGGGTTTGGAGTAATTAAACAAAATTATGCCTAGCATACCAACACCATTAAAGAAATAGATTCAGGGAGATGAAACTTAAAGAAAAACAGACTCTTAATTAGCCAAAAATTAATCGAATTTCAACTGTGTCAACTCAAAGAAGAAAAAAGAGAGGGATGTGAGCTAGGAAATGCAAGAAAACTCACCGACTAGGGCTTGAATTTGAGGCTTGACATTCTGATTTTGTCCCAAAACAATGTCGATCACTTGTTCTTTAACAAGAACAAACGAGCAACATTATTTTGTGGCAAAATCATCCTTAAAAGCTCATGGGAACTCTGTTATATGTGAGTTGGATTTGGCTTCAAAGGCTCGATCCTCGGATTCCATATTTGATGAGTTCTACACTGATTCGAGGGGAGTTGGTTATAAATTTGGGGAGAGAGGGTCAAGGGGGCCATAGGGTGTTGATTTGGGGTCGATTGGAGGAATTAGGGTTAGGTCGCCCCCTTTCGATTCAAGATTCGAGAGGTTTGGTTGGGATTCGAGGGAAAGGGGTGCAGATTTGGAAAGAGGAGGAGGAGAGGAAGTTATGGTGTAATTTTGTTGGCGATTTGGCCACTGGCTGCCGCCGTAGGCGATCTCCGGCGGGCGGCACACAACGAAGCCGGTGGAGGAAAATGGGGCGGCTAGGGTTTCTCTTAAGGGGGAGGGTTGAGAGAGATGAGAGACGGGGTAGTGTAGGGTTGTTCAGATAGGTAGATAGTTATGGATGGTCCAATTCCAGACCGTTGGATCAAAATAGATCAACGGCCCTGATTGAGAACTCACTGAAACGGGGTCGTTTGGGTAATTAAGGGGTTGGACCAGGTATGTGTGTGGGTTTGGGCCGGGTAGGCAGGCTGGGGGCGGTTTGGGTTTAATTAATTGGGCTGGGAGGGAATTTCGTTGGGGTTGGCCCAGAAATTGGGTCTTTTTATTAAGACTCTTATTTCTTTTCATTTTCTTAGTTTTTCATTTTTTAGATTTTTGTTAAATATAAAATTAAACTAAAAAGACTTAATTTAATTCCAAAACTAAACTAATTATTTTTCAAAAATTAACTAAATCCTAATTTAAAAGAAAACTATGATAAATTCGAAAATTAAAAGTAAAAATGCAAAAAGAACTATTTTTGTTATTTTCTTTTATTTTTTGTAATGTTAATTAACTAATAAACCTAAAATATAAAATTGGGTCTTAAATGCAAATGCACTATTTTTTTTATTTTTTTATGAATTATATAAATTAAACATGCACACAAAAATGCAAACAAACACAAAATTATGCAATTAATTCCTAAAAAATTAAAGGAAAAATCCTAATTTTAAGAATCCTGTAGGAGTAATTCACGCAAGGCAAAATCACGTGCTCACATTTAATATGCTTCTAATGAATGTCGTTATAAACCTAAAATATAAAATTGGGTCTTAAATGCAAATGCACTATTTTTTAAATTTTTTATGAATTATATAAATTAAACATGCACACGAAAATGCAAACAAACACAAAATTATGCAATTAATTCCTAAAAAATTAAAGGAAAAATCCTAATTTTAAGAATCCTGTAGGAGTAATTCACGCGAGGCAAATCACGTGCTCACATTTAATATGCGTCTAATGAATGTCGTTACAGCCAATTTATATGGATCATTAGACAACGAAATTTTCATGAAAATATATGAGGGATTTAAAGTGCCTGAAGCATATAAAAGTTTTCATAAAACTTGTTCAATAAAACTTAAGAAATCGTTATACGGATTGAAACAATAAAGTCGTATGTGGTAAAATCGCCTGAGTGAATACCTATTGAAAGAAGGGTACAAGAATGATCCAATTTTTCCTTGTGTCTTTATTAAAAAAAGTCTGGATATGAATTTGTCATAATCGTTGTGTATGTTGATGATTTAAATATCATTAGAACTCCTAGGGAGCTTCTGAAAGCAGTAGCCTATTTGAAGAAAGAATTTGAAACAGAAGATCTTGGAAAGACAAGATTTTGTCTTGGTATACAAATTGAGTATATGAAAGATGGAATATTTGTCCATCAATCAATATACACTGAAAAAATATTAACGCGATACTATATGGATAAACAACAACTATTAAGTACCCCGAATATTGTGAGATCACTTGATATATAGGAAGATCTATTCTGACCTCATAAAAACGATGAAGAGTTTTTTTATGCCAAAGTACCATATTTTAGTACAATTGGGGCATATGTACCATGCCAATAATTTTCGGTCGGATATAGCTTTCTCAATAAGCTTGTTCACAAAATTTAGTTCTTCCCCAACATAAAGACATGAATGGTATTGAGCATATATTCAGATACCTCCGAGTGACCATTGATATGGGTTTATTTAATTCAAATGAATCCAAGTCATTATTGATTGGTTATGCAGATGCAAGATATTTGTCTGATCCATACAAAGGTCGATCTCAGATAGTCTATTTATTTACAAGTGGAGGTACAACCATATCATGGTGTTCAATGAAACAAACTATGGTTGCTACTTCTTCAAATCATGCAAAGATAATAGCCATTCACGACCAAATTGAGCATGCGTTTGGTTGAGATCGATAACTCAACATATTCAGGAAATATGTGGCCTTTCAATAATATTATATAAAGACAATGTTGCATGCATAATTCAACTGAAAGGAGGATACATCAAAGGTAAATTAACAGAATTAAAGAAATTAGTCGTAGTAAACTTTTGGATTGCAAGGACTAAACTTACGGTGGGAAACAGATTCTTTAATGCTTCTTGCACATCATATGATATATCATGAGCACTTTATTGTCAAAGTAAAGAGAAATGAGTTTTAAGCTTCTCCCTCTGTGAATACTTTACCACTGCGGATGTACTCATTACGAGCTTAGAGATAAACATATATCTCAAGTAACTGATGGTATCAGTTTTCGCGTAGTATAATAATGTCTCTGTAGAACATTGAAAATAACTTAATTCACACAAAATGGCGTCGGTCTGGTCGGCCGGCTGCGGCCTAGAAGGCAAAACTTTCTGAAGTCATTTTCAGAAATTAATTGACAGCCAAGAATTATATTGATGGCGAAATAGCCATATTGGTAGTTTGCATCAACGTCTGAACTGATATCTTAGAAGGAAAAACCTCAGTCCCAATAGTTATTCGGTTAAATTAAAGTACAAAAATGACTGATAGAAATAACATACATACCATCAGATATTCTCGCTGAAATACTTCCAAGATTACATATCTAAGTAGTTAGTCATCAGATGCCGCAGGTGTTTGCAGAGCTTGGCTCGAGCTGCTCTCTGACTATCCATTTTCTATGCTGCACCTCTTGAGATCACCAGTAAGCCTCATTGTCAATCTGAATCGGGAACTTTGGTGGGAAAAATGGCAGCAATGAGCAACCAGAGGTCTATGTGTGGGCCCGTGGGTAGTATGCGGAGAACTTAATGCAACAAAATATGTATCAGAGAGACCTAACAACAACAGAATGACAAGGGCCATGTATGAGTTTTCAGAATGCATAGAATTTATCATCACGGGGAGAGCATATCCTTGGGTGAAGGGCAATTATCATCATATTTCCTCAACAAAATGGGATGAAGAGTTTAGGTACATCAAGTTGTCCGCACTTCCCAGAATTGCCTCGAGTTATAATCCTAAATTACTCCAATGTGGGGAAAGGGGGTATTTATAGCGGTTGAAGGTTTTAAAGAGAAGATAAAGGATTGGTGGGACTCCTTTATGGTAGCATGTAGGCCTGATTTTACTCTTGCAAAGAAACTGACATTTCTGAAAGCAAAATTGGTCGAGTGAGAATACCAACAACTTTGGCAGTCTAGAGAGAAAATCAGACTTATGAATCAAATGTCTGTGTTGGATAAAAATACATGAACAAAGGCTAGATATAAAGGAGGAATTGATCCTTAAAGCTAGTGTATTTGGGAATTGAACATGTTAAATATCAGGAGATAATTCTAGGGTTCTTCGGTTCAACATAAATGAATGTCCAAAAATCAGTGAAGAGGAAGACAACTGGTTACAAGGTCCTTTTGGAGGAGAGGTAGTATCAGAGACCATCAAAATCAGTGCAAATGACGGGCTCTGACAGTTACACTATTTAATTTTTATCAAACATGCTGGCCAATCATAAAGGGAAACATTATGAAAGCAGTGGAGTACTCTTACGGACGAGGTAATTTTGAAAAGAGCATAAATGCCGATTACATTGCTCTTATCTCAACCCAAAAAAAAAAAAATTGAGTTGGAGCCTTGGCAATGAAGGATTCTGTACCTATCAGTTTTGTAGAGGAGCATATACAAAATCATCTCTAAGCTCTTGACCAAAAGATTTAAGAGGGTGGATGCACAACTTAATTGACAAATACCAGATAGCAGATCATGGAGGCTGCCATAATAGATAAGGCATGGATACCAGAATAAAAAGCAAGACACCTAAAATACTTTGCAAGTTGGATATTGAAAAGACGTATGATCATGTGAATAGGGATTTCCTAATCAATGTTTTAAAGATATGGGATTCAGTAGGAAATGGCTAAAATGGTTATTCTTCTGCATCACAATGGTCAGATTTTCAATTTTGATTAATCATTCTCTTGTGGGCTTTTTCCTTCACAGATAGGCCTTAGGCTAGATGACCATCTATCTCCTTTTCTGTTAGTATTTGTTATGGAAGGACTTAGCAGAATGCTAAGGATAGCCAGTCATAGTTGATGGATAAGGGGCTTTAAAATGGCTAGCATTGTGTTCAATATTATGGAAAATCCAAACTTTTTATATGCTGATGATATACTAGTTGTTTTTTATGCTAGTGTGGAGCAAGTAAGGCATTTAAGGTTGATATTAACTGTATTTGAAGAATTGTCTGGCCTAAAAGCAGACTGGAGGAAGAGTATTATGTTCTCTATGAATCAAGTGTGCGATGTCTGAATACATGCTAGCATACTGGAATGTCAAGTCGGTAGCTTACCAACTAGGTAAGGCTCCCTTTAGGTGAAAAGCATAAGTCATAAAATACTTGGCAAGAGGTGATTGAAAGATGCGAAAAAAGATTTGCAAAATAGAACGGTCAATACCTCTCACTGGTTGCAAAAGAGGTGGAAGTTTGGTCCTGATTAATACTGTACTTGACTTAATGCCAACTTATACGATAACTATTCCAGTTAACAGCTAAAGCGAAGAAAAGGTTAGATGCCCTATGGAGAAACTTTCTCTGGCAAAGCAACAAGGATAGATCTTTTCACTCCGTCAAATGGAGCTCTACATCTATTGACCAAGGAGGAGGAGTCTGAGGCAGCATAATAGTAGCCTTCTGATGAAAAGGCTACGGAGATACAATTCAGAAGAACAAGAACTATTAAGAGAAGTTATCACTATGAAATATGGCCAAGAAAGCCCCCGGAGTTCGAAACAGTCATCTTCTCCAATGGAGCGGGAGTATGGAGGAATATTGAAAATCTATGGCCCTCTTTTAGATCAAATATTGATATCGAAGTGGGTAATGGTAGGAGGGTGTCCTTTTGGAAAAACAATTGATTAGGCACGACATTTTCAACCTTGTACAACAACCATAGACTACTTCTAGCTCCTAAAAAGAACATGACTGGAACTTCAACTTTTGAAGAAGGTTGAATGACTAGGAAATAGGCAAGGGTGCAAAATTATGAAAGCACAGAGCATTTTTACGTTTAAACAACTACAAAGATAAAGTAAAGCTCAGTGTAAAGGACACTACAGTGATGTCCTGCTATACTATGCCTCTCTTACCTCAGATGATCAACAAGCAGTCTCTTGACCTGAAAACAGAGATGAAAGGTGGACATAACATAGAACGTTGCATGTTTCTCTAGACTACTAGCCAAAGAATCATGCTCAACACATGAGAATTGTAGAAAAGTTAAAGTTTTGTCCCAGATGTAACTTATGTGGAGGAAAACCAGAGACACTAAATCATCTCTTCCTCCATTACCCTATTATGCATAATTGGTGACAGTTTTTCATGAATATGGTTGGCATTGAATGCGTGATGCCTAGGAGCACCAATGAACTACTCAAATGCTAGGGAGAAAAACAAAGCAAAGGAGATAAAACAAATGGTGTATCATTTTTCTAATAATCATGGTGTCAGAACCAGCTTGCGGGCACCCCGACTAATTCCATGGGTTACCTGCCACCTCCCACCAGTATACATACCAAGTGAATCTGTCCAAAAGCTTGGACAACTGGGAAGAAATCACCTAGTGTTTTTTCCTCCGCTGGAATACGAACCTAAGACCACATGATTCTTAACCTATTTCGTTGGCCACTAAGCCACACCCTCGGATGCCAAAATAGTATTAGGCTAGAAATGGTGGAATATAATTCCTGCAAGTATATGGTAGGCTCTTTGGAGATAAAAGGAATGTAAGATGCTTTGAAGACAAAGCTCTCTACACATTTTTCATTTGTACGTAAAAAGGAAAATGTAAATGAAGCTGAATCAGTAATAGAGTCTCATAGAGTCCCTACAAGGACAGGTATGGGACTAATTTTTTTGCTATGTAATGCCTGTACATTTTGCATAACCTTTGTGCTACAGCAGTAAAATAGTTATCTTTTCAACAACAACAAAAATTAGAGACACTGCATAGGGTTTGTGGGACAGGGGGCCTAGCGTGCTACACAACCATGAGTGACTTGAGAGTACAAAGATATGTCAAATATCTCCAATTAGGAAAAAGCGGATACCATATAGTTGATGTGTCAGCTAAGCTAGAACACTTAAAACGTATATGCTGATTCCATGAAGTACTTGCGAGGATACTTAAGGTTCTCTTTTACTTGCACACCAATGAACCACCCCAATCTCCTAGGACAAGTACATTACTAAGAGTCGACCAACGCCAAATTCCATATATATGAGACATGACCATGGCAAAAACAAAGGAAATAAAGCTTAAACTGAAACTAAAATTGGTTTTCTGAAGCAACTTCCACAGAATTAATCCTTAATTAACTTGTTTCTGATTTTTAGATAGAATTCCATTTCTTCTTGACAACAGGCAATGGCCTACAACTCCTTTCAAAATTGTCAACAATAGGTACATGCCACATGTAGAGCATCATGCCTACTGTTGACCAAGCTTGAAAGAAGGTGCTTTTCAGAATATAATGAAGATTTTAGACCCATTAACCTAGACAAGGCAACAACAGATAGTCCTTAAGTCAAGATTAGGTTGAGGAGCAATACTGTCCTATCACAGAGAGATATTGGATTAAGAAACTACAGTTACAATGACAACAAACACAGTCTCCATTGAGACAAGCATTCAAATAATCAATGTCATATACATCAAATCTGGTTTCTACACTGCTTTCCTTCCCATTAAACAAGAAACAACAGTTTTTGAAAATAAGACTAGCCTCAATTTCTAGTTTTCATAGCTCAGTAATTTTTTGATAAATGTATAATCAACAATGAAAGGTAAACTAGCAACATGCTTGAAAAGAGCACCAAAATGAAAGAACAAAATTATCAAGAAGTGAATAAACCTCTTAAACAAACACTGCTCTGCAGCCACTGTCTCACCGGGAAGACCTCTCTTTAGCTTGTTTGTTTGATGTATAAATCGTACAACTCAGGCATCTTCTCCTTGAAAGGAAGAACATATTTCTTACGAAATCGTGATTCAGGAGATGACACGGCAGTGTAAAGACTTAGTTTCCCTTTTATCAGCTGGTTTTCTTTAAGAAACTTCAAGATTTCATTCCTTGGCCTGACCCTCTTCTCCATACTGTACTTTAAAAGTGGCGCATGAGATGCCAGATAACTAGGTTCATACCCCAGTTCATTCATGAAAAACTTCAATGTTATCTTTATCTTAGCCTCTGATGAAGTCAAACAGTAAGGAAGCTTTCGCACCATTGCGGAGATATCAGAATCAGACCATCCAAAACTCCGGAAAATATCTAATTTCCTTTCTAATTTTGATTCATCAAGCGACACAAGTGCTTCAATTGCATGAAGAAACATCCGTGACTCCCGAGGTACGTTAAAACTCTTTTCTGCTTGATTTACTACTCTCTCAAGCCACTCAGGGTTATTAAGCAGATACCTAGGACGCCGATTAAAAACCGTCTCAATATCCCCTAGCGAAAACCCAAGATTTTGTAACAATAGTATATTGGATGGTATTACTTTAGGGAGATTATTGGAAAGCAGCCTAGGCTCTTTCTTAACAATCCTAGCTACAGCATCATAACTGCCCAAATACTCCCGAAGATAATCAAGACTAGGTTTAATAGTAGTATGTAAACCTCTCGTCAAGAAATCGCTTTTATTGATAAATGTAACAACCTCAGACCCAGATAAGCCAAGTTCTTGTAAAACATTAATTTTGGGTTTAAGGTTTTTATCAATATGAGAAAACAACACTTCAGGGGAAGAAGAAACAAGGGTTTTTATATGGGTTTTGTTCATACCCACTTTGTGAAAGAGATCAAGTAACAAATGTGGCTCAAAATTTCGGAGTCTCGAACGAGTTACCTTGGAGCTTGTAGAAATGGCTTCTTTTGTTGAGAACCCAAGTGAGTTCACCATGAATTCCACCAATACATTGGCACGGGAACTCGCTCCCGCTGCAGCTGTGGAGTAAAAGAGCTGAAATCTGATGGAAAATAGATGCTTTTGTACGCCATTGCTGCCCAGTCCAAACATCAGTGCAAGCGCAAGCCCACTTTGTCCCCAATTTGCTTGCAGGCGGTAGCAGGGTATCCTCCTAAACGTTTACTTTTGGAAAGGTAGGTCAATTTTAGTACCTCAAGAATTCTAAATGAGAAGTCTATGGTAAATGCTAAAGAAATCCTTGTTTGCTCTAATTAAGATTAAAATGTCTTGATTGTGAATATATATAAGATTATGAGTAATACATTTTCTCTACCTTTGAACGCTGTATATATTGGTTCTTTCTAAACATTTGAAGTATATATGCCTACCAAAGCATGAACTCTAAGGCACGGGGCATAAGCCCCATGATTTTTTAACTTTTAATATTTCATAAAACAACATAATCACATAAATATTTTTAAATAGGTAAAATTGCATAAAAACTGAAAAAATTATAAATAAGTGAAAAATATATGTATATATGTGCTTAGTCCCCACTGAACACTAGTCAAAACAATTCATCATATGCTACTTACAAGCACGTGTAACTTGAGTTAACAATAATAAAGTTTTTTACATTGAGGAACAAAAAGGATGAATAATCTGTAATTTGAACTTTCAACTTGCTGATGTGGAGGAGAATGAAATATTCTTTGTATTTGAAAACAAAATTGATTGTTGTTACTTTTGGAAGATAGGAGCAGACTAGCGGATAAGATAAATAATTGGGAAAGGCCATAAATTAAGACTTCTAGCAATAACAAAGGGTTTCGACTTTTAAATTAATATTTCAGTTCCTTTTTAAAACTTTTGAGTAATTATAAGCTGACTTTTGAGGATTTATGTATTATACTAAGGACTTATTCAACAATTTTTGTTTTAATTTGAAAAAGTCTCTTGGGCTTATGCTCCACTACAGAAACGGCTCAATGCCTGGGCGTACGCCCCGAATTGTTGGGCGGTCTCACAACATCCTCATTTATGCTACTTTCATCTTCTGGATATGTGAATTCTTGACTGGCCAACACTTAGCTCCATTCAACATGGCCTGTCTAACCACCGCTCTATGGAACTTACCTTTGAATTTCGGTGGCACATTCTTGTCACACAGCTCCAGACGTTAACCTCCATTTCATCCACCCCACCCCAATACGGTCAATACGGCGTGTAACATCCCCGTCGATCTCCCCATTACCCTGGATAATTGACCCTAAGTAATTAAAACTTTCTCTCTTGAGGATGACCTGTGAGTCAAGTCTGACTTCCACATCTGTATCCCCCGTCACGTCGTTGAACTTACATCCCACATATTCCGCCTTAGTCCTACTCAACTTGAAACCTTTGGACTCCAGGGCTTGCCTCCATACCTCCAGTCTCCAATTAACCCCCACCTCGCCTCTCATCAATTAGAACTATATCATCAGCGAACAACATACACAATGGCACCTCTCCTTGGGTATGGTATGTCAGTGGGTCAATCGCCAAAGCAAATAAGAACGGGCTGAGCACAGATCCTTGGTGTAACCCCATAACCATCGAAAATGGCTCTGAGTCACCTCCCACAGTCCTAACCCGAGTCATAGCTTCATCATAGATAACCTTTATCGCCTTAATGTAAGCCACCGACACACATTTCACCTCCAAACACCTCCAAAAGACGTCCTTAAGGACCTTGTCATAGGCCTTCTCTAGGTCACTAAACACCATATGCAATGGATCCACCAAATCTCAGAGTACCTGGTCCTCTACAAGTTTCTGCTGAGAGTACTTAATAAAGCAGTAAGTAAACGAGGCAGAGGATTTTACGTGGAAAAATCCCGCACAAGGGGATCAAAAAACCACGACCTACCGTGTAGGCTTTTAACTTCACTAACTTGTAATCTTACCGATCACAAGCCACTTTACAATGCTCCTGATTGCAAAAACTTCAAACTAACTTGTGGTACCTTTACCACAAGCCACTTTGTGACTATCCTAGTTACAAAGGCTTTTTCTAACTTGTGGTGCTGTCACCACAAGCCACTTTATAACCCTGCTATTACAAAGACTTTTCTTTATGACTAAATCTAGCCACAACCTAAACTCAACGAGTCTAAAGATTTACAAGAGGATTCCTAATTAGTAAAAATTCTAAGTAAGAGATTTAGGAGATATTGTAAGTGCAATAACAAGGTTACAACTCAACTAGGCCATCAATAATCAATCGTTTAAGAATTGGTCCATAGTGGCATTCAACCTTGTTCTTCAAGCTTGAGAGAATGATTTTTTCTTTTTTGCTTGATGCTTGAGTGAATGAATCTAAAACCTATTTGTGATGTTTTTTATAAAAGCCCATTTGGTACAACTTGATCACGTCACTTGAAATGATGTGAGTACTTTGTTTGGTTAAAGAATAAGTGGGCTGTCAGTGTGGTGCAGTGCGGCAGAAACAGTACCGCCAGTCACTTCAGTTCCAGCTGTGTTCAAATGACTTTGTGCTGCTATATAGGAACCGCAGAAGCATCAGGTCCTTGTTTGTTCCTAGCTCCTGTACGTGTAGCAATTCAATTTTTACTAGAGTCCATTGGAGTTTGCAGCAGTCTCGAGTAGGTCAGGTTCCCTAACCGCTTCTTATAGGAAAGTTTATTAAATCATCAAAACATAAGGCAAGAGTATTTAAGATCTATCAGTTTCCCCCTTTTTGATGATGACAAACTTATAAGTTCTGAGCTAGGGTAGGTGTTCCCCCTGAGACAATGCCTTAAGTTACGATTACTAGTTTAGAATTAAGAATTCAGAATTAAAAACTAGTTCCCCCTGTGTCCTTGTGCAATTACCCATGTGTCCCTGTTTCCATTCCCCCTTTTGGTATCATTAAAAAGAATAAGAGTGCAAAGAAGTCCAGTATGCAAGCTAACTCATTTCACATATGTGCACACAATCATGAAAAAAAATAGAAGACAAAGATGAAGTACTTGACAAGATAAGAGAGGAGTTATATTAATAATTTTGATATGCCTCTTCCTTTGAAAAAGGAAGAGACAATATTGGACTTGAAATAGAGGAGCAGTAATAGTACATCTCAACCACACAAAAAAAAACAAAAACAAAATGCCAACCATCAATCATCAATACAGACAAACAAAAGAAAATTATATCCACAACACTGGTCACTGAAGGAAACTTAGGGGGCACTAGGAGGAAAAGGCTTGGATGTTGCAACAAGTGTTTGGAGAACAAGGTCTATTTGAGCGTTGCTCGACTTTTGCTCATTGAGCAGTTCAGCTTTCAGGTTCTCAACTTGTTCCCTAAGGTCAGCATTTTCTTGGGTTAAGCGGATCACTTTATCATTCGGAAAGGGAACCACTCGAGCTTGCTGGCCTTCCAGGATATAATTCCTGGCCTTTAATACGTATCTCCTCAGCTGTGCTGTTTTGGATACAGTTGAAGTACTTCCTACACCCCCATACTTCTCAATACATTCACACTCTTCCAGGGTTGTCTGTAAGAATGTCTGTTTAGGAGTCCCTACTTTACTTGTGCTCAGTGGAACCTCAAAGTGTTTGAATACTTGTGTGAGCAAGAATCCATAGGGAAGCCCGTGATTGTCGTCCTTAAAATCAGGCACTTTTGTGTATGCTCAATCATTATGGCAGGAAAACTCACAGGGTGAAAACCGTCCAGTTGCTCCATTAGGAATAAATCAGATTTAGAAGTTATAGATCGGCATTCTGCTTGTGGCAACGAGGCTTTGTTAACCAGTTCAAACAACAACTGGTAGATAGGAAGGAGCGCTTTCTTATGAATCTAGTCCCCTTTCTGATTGGAATTATCTTTCACCACTGCATTGCGGAAGTTGTATTGGCACACATCTCGAACACTCTTCACTCCAACTGTAGTAACTTGCAAAATTTCCCCAAGAACTTTCACATCAAATACAATATCCATACCATTGACCAAGACACAAACATGGTCAGTATCTACTGGAAAAAACTGGCAAAGAAACTCTGGACCTCCTCCTCATAACTTTGGGAGCATCCATGTAGAAAAGATTCGTCCACTGTTAGAACTCCACCATTTCCAGGATTTGACACATCCCGACCGTTTCTGAGATTTTGGGGTCAAACATACGCCCTAACAGAACTTTCTGGTACCTTAATCACTCAGAACCCAGGCAAACCTTACTTCGTGCTTTCTTTCCAGAATTGGGTTCTTTAGCTGTTTCAGACATGCGTTTCCTATGCTTTTCTCCACTGACCTTATTTTTCTTTTTGGACTTGACAAGAATATCCTCACCACTCACTCTTTTCTCAGCTAGACTTGGAACTAGACCCCTTTTTCCAATGAAACATACTCTGCCCTGTTCCTCAGGGGTTCCATCCTCCACCTCAACAACAGGGATCGTTTCATCCCCTACAGGTACACAACTTTTCACCAGCTTTCTTTTCTTCTTTTTACTGCTTTTCTTGCTCTTTTGGAGTGCAGAGTCGTAGGCCACCTTGAGTTGAAGCCTTGTGGTGAGGCACTTGATTTCAAACTCATGAGTCGAAATCGTCCTATGCTGACTGATGAAACCGTCAAGAGCCATATTGTCAAGATCTTCTACATTACTAGAGTGTATCTCTGGGCCTTGAATTTCCAAGGGCATAGAATCAAAGGCAGGAATACCACTATCCTGGGGATGATATTCTTGACCTGGGTCCTCCTTAGAGGAATCAGGTTCTCCATGTGAAACCCCAATAGTGTATGCTACTGCATCTCCTATGGTGGTCCCTTCTTCCCTTACATTATGGGATGCGTGCTTTGGGGAAATGACCACATGCAATATCCCTTCAGCAGATACTACAAACGCTGTCTTTTCTTCAAGAACCGGTGCTTCCACGACCATGGGGTTGACTGGGTCACTTATGTTCTCAATAATTAGACCTTGGTCTCCATTAGGGTTTTGACTGGCGTTGGCAATAGGCAAAGGTGAGAATGAAACAATAGTTTTCGAGTTGGAGGGAGGTTGGGAAACTAGGGAAGGGAGGACTATAGTGATAGGGTTGACGGAAGGTGACACTGACTCAGAGACACCGAGAAGTCCCATAGACAGCTTGGATGGGGTTACATGTGATGCAAAAAGGTCTGAATGTTTCTCTGCCATTGAGAGAGGTTACAGGAGGACTTATGGCAAATAAGTGTAAAAGAAAGGGGGTTTTAAAACAGAGAGGATAACTATGAGGGTAGAAGAATAGGCACGGTTCCGAAACGGCGGTTGGGCGTGGAAAATTGTGATATTTCAGAGGGAGATGGAACATTTCAATTGAAGAGACGTAACAGGCGGATCTAAAAAGTTGATGAGATAGCAGTTGTATTTTGTACCTTTTAATACTTGAATTAAAGGATGCACAGAACTACTAACCTTTTGTACGAGAACCTGGTTCTTGTGATGCATTTCCATCTTCAGGCCCCCTTTTTTAAATTAAAAAAAACAATCATCTTTTATCAGTCAAGTACGGTATCTACTGCTTCTATCCTTACAATGCGTGTTTACCTGCAATGGTATTAAAGTGAGTTAGACAATGCCAGAAAACACTTTGAACCTATTATTTCTTAAACACACAATCCAAACCAAAAAGGGATCTGATCCTCAATTTGGTCTCAACAGTACCAGCTTTACTCTGTTTCTTTCAAACTGTTCCCTACTCGGTGAGTTGGTGAAGATGTATGCAATTTGATCTTTTGTGCTGCAGACTTCATGCATATCAATCCTTTCTCCACATTGTCTCTTAGGAAATGATGCCTCACATCAATATGTTTGGTCATCTTATGTTGAACTGGATTTTTTCCATGTTAAGTGCGCTAGTGTTGTCACATAAAAGAGGCACACTCTGAGTAAGAACTCCAAAATCCTCTAATTGTTGCTTTATCCACAGAAGTTGAGCACAGCAAGATGCTGCATCTACATATTCAGCTTCAGTTGTTGAGAGAGCCACTGAATTTTGCTTCCTTGTACCCCAAGAGATAAGACATGATCCCAAGAAGTGAGTCATCCCAGAAGTGCTTTTTCTATCCGCAAGATAGCCTGCATAGTCTGCATTAGCATACTCAATTAGATTAAAATTGTCACCTGATGGATAGTATAGCATCAGGTCTTGTGTGCCTTTGACATATCTCAGTATTCTTTTGGCAGCCTTCAAATGAGATTCCTTGGGATTTGATTGAAACCTGGCACACAATCCCACACTGAAAACGATATATGGATGACTAACAGTGAGATAAAGAAGCGACCCAATGATGCCTCTATACATTGTTTGATTCACAGGAGGTCTAGATTCATCCATGTCTAATCGAGTGGCAGTTGCAATGGGCGTGTCTATAACTTTTGATGTTTCCATACCGAACCTCTTCAAGAGTTCCCTAATGTACTTTTGCTGATAAATAGAAGTGCCCTTTGGGGATTGTTTCACTTGAAGACCCAGGAAGAAGTTTAATTCACACATCATGCTCATTTCAAATTCACTTCCCATAAGTTTTGCGAATTCTTCACACAGAGAGTCAGACGTTGCTGCAAAAATGATATCATCAACATAGTGTTGATATTCAATTTTTCTCTATGTATTTTTATATACAAAATACTTTCAAAATAACATGTATATGCGTATATAATCATGCCCAAGTGTTTTGGTATTTTTTCTAATTTTTTAAAGATTTTTAAAATCAATTTATTGCCCATTTTAGCGGTACAAAAATCAGTAATTACTCCCAAAACTATTAATTTTGTTAAATAATTTATTTTATTCCCACCTTTACACCAAAATATAGTTAAGGTGATTTTTCTATATTATTTATAAATTTATCTGGTATTTAAAAGACTAAATTGCCTATAGTTGCAAATTTAGCCTATTTTAAGTTTAATAGCATTTTAACTATAAAAATGGGTTCCAGCATTTTTAAATTAATATTTATGTATTATTAACTGACTCAATACTTTTAATTTTCTTTTAAAATCATTGTTTACTATTTTTTATAAATAAAAAGGAAAAACTAGCTATTTAACATTTAGTCCCATTTTATTTCAATTATAGCCTATTTACATTTCAATTTTAGCCTTCAAATTGACCGAATCCGAACCCCACGTGGACCGTCCCAATTCTATATTTACCCAACCCTTTAACCTATTTATTAACCCGCCCAGATTTTATTTCAATCCAGGTCGTTGATCATTTTGATCAACGGCCATAATTCCCCCTTACCATTTTAAAACCAAACGACCTACCCTAATCAATCATTTCATTTTGATAGCTGCCTTTGAATCCCATTGTCTCTCAAACTCTCTCGAATATTCTTCGAACCCTAATCGTCTCCGACCCTTTTTCCATCGTACTTTCACTAGAATCCATGGCTTCTCAGGCCATGGATAGGTTGTACTCACCCCTCCCCACCATTAGACCTTGGGATTTCGAGGTTTCAGAGTTTGACTTCGATGGTTCTCTTTCATATATTCTCAGATCTTTGGTTCTATGGCTTCTCCGGCCATGCTCCGACATATTCAAGCACGAGAAGACCGATTCCTGACCTCTTCGACCGATGATCTGACTTTCCCAAGCCTTTCTTATTTTCTAGGGTTTATCCGAAACCCTAAGCCGTTCAAGGTTATTCTCTGTTTATTTTCTTAGATATATGGTATGTTTGTGTTCTACTGGACCTCTAAATTGTTTTCCCCAAATTTTCTTTTCAAAATTGTTTATTTTCGATTCGGGTTTTTTGAAAGGTTTTCAAAAAATACTTTCTGATTCTTGCATGTTCTTTCCTTTATGTGTGTTTGTCTATACTATGCTCGTATATTTTCTTTTTACTACGCGTGTGTTGTTCTTCCACTTCTTCTTTTTCTACTATACATGTTACTCATGTGCTCACACGCTAATCCTTGTTATGTTTTCCTTACTCTTCTACTTTATGTGTTTACCTTTAAGTTCTTTGATTTTGTTTGATTTACTAGACTCTATTTTTGTTCTTGCTAAGCATGTTTCATCTACTGTGGCTTAAGTTTACACCACTTGCTTGAGTTTTGACTTTTCTAAAACATGCTCTTTTATGCTCTTAAATTAGCTTTCTTTGTTTTTTACTTCAAACCTACTTTCATATTTGTTTTGTTTCTCATGAGGCTCTGAAACAGACCTGTGAGTCTGTTTCAATGGCTTGCCTTTTCATCTCTATGTCTGATTCGATTTGAAACCCTAGGATTTAGGGGTTTTCTTTGGCAAGTTTGATTTGGTGTTTGGACTAGGGTCTTGCATTGGAAACCTGGACTCTCAGACTCACTATGAATCTACAAACTGAACCTGTATCCCTTTGCTTATGATTCTCACCTTTCAATATTAGACTCTTTTCTAAGTAACATGACGACCCCTTTTCTTTGATTTGTCTGCGTTATATATGAGAAATTCTTCTTTCAAACTACTAATTGATTCTCAATTCCTTTAATGGGGTTTGACTGATTATTACTGATTTTCTCTAATTGAACCATCTTTACCTTTTCCCGACTTGGTTCATTCGAACAAAGCCTGTGATTTTGAGTTTACTGACTATTTGATTGATTCCCTTTCCTTACTTGTTACAAACAGTATACCACTGGACTTTTACTTAAATAAACTCCCATGTATTTACCCTTTTTGTGTTACTTTGGATAAGATTTCAATCAAATTTCTTTCCTTATTTGTCTCCTACCCGTTTGAAATCAGAATCCCTTGACCAAAGGGAGACTTTATGTGATTGATTGCAAACTATTCCATTACCTTTTCTTACTTGTTTTCTGCACTATAAAAAGGGCACGACCTTTCTACCCTTCTACACTGAGACAACCTTGAAACCTCAGGTTTAACACTTACAAACCAATTACACTTCGAATTGCATTCTCTTACACACACTTTCAATTACAATACTCTTTCAATTCTATACTCTCTTCTGAGATCTTTTGTACTGCTTGCCTGCCACTTGGCTTTTCATGACTATTGTGTTATTTATTTGTTTCCCTGAAACTGGTATGCCTAAGTTTTTATTACAGTTTCTTCCCTATGTGTTTAATTTACAGTTGCTACACTCTTGTCTACTTTGATGTTCATGTTCTGTATTAAATATGCTACTCTCCCTTTGCATTTGTTGTTTGTTATGAATTCCCCAGACCCTCACTCACTTCTATGTGTTTGAGTTAAGGCTCATGTCCTGGCAGTATCCAAATTGTTGCCTAGGTCTAAACCTGATCCTCAATGGATCCTAACTCCTAAGATTTGGCTAACAGTCTGGTCAGGGGTGTGCCAGCACTCCTAATTGCTGGGTATGACCACCATCCTTCCATGGCCTTCCCCATCTCACCCTCTATGCACTTGCACTTACTCTTAGACTCTAAGTTCTTCCCCTCCCCCCCCCTTCTATGAGCCTTGCCTTGGGACCTTGAGTTCCCTCTGAACTTGGACATTTGAGGGCTAGCCCTTCCACACTACATTATAATCTAATTCTGCAATGTATTTAGGGTGTAAGCACCGCCTGGAGTCCACTTGAGGCTCTTGGGATCTTTGAAACATCCCAAATAAGAGAAAGGCTTTGGAAATCTTATCTCTGGAAGTTGGTTTATTTCATATTTTAGACTTTGAGTCTGAATTAGGCTCCTTGGTTGTAGTTTAATTTCTGATGTAATTTTACTTTTCTTGATTCATTCAGGCCTGTAATAATTTTTAATAACTTATGGGGTATATAGTGAAAAAGGGAGGGTCACTCATGTATGCATGTGGGTAGACATCATATTCTTAGGCATTTGTTATTGCAATCTCATTCTACTCTTCATCTATGCATGTTATATAGAAATTTTGCCTACAAGTTATGAATTTCATTAGAAATCCTGCCTGTTATGCATTTCATTAGAAATCCTACCTATAAGTTGTTCCATTACTGCATTAGAAATCATGTCTATAAGTTTTTCTACACTGCATATAGAAATCATGTCTATAACTTTCTGCACTTCTGCATATAGAAATCATGTCTATAAGTTTCTGCACTTCTGCATATAAAAATCATGTCTATAAGTTTCTGCACTTCTGCATATAGAAATCATGTCTATACGTTTCTGCACTTCTGCATATACATATGTCATTAGGCAAACAGTCTATAGGTTAATAAGAAGTCACATCCTAGATACCATGCCTATAGGATTCCTGTATCCTGATAATCGTTTTAAAACCAACAACGCTTAGAAATCATGCCTATAGGAGTAACCAGTTGAATATGATTCGTCTCTTTCATCTACCAGTCTAAAATAAGTAGTAATGTTGCCTAAAATCTGCATAAATTATGTTTTCTATAATCAGCAAGCCTTCCTTAAAGTCAGTACGTTTCGCATTATTAGATATCATACCTATAGGTCTCACCTAGGCAAGCCATTAAGTGATTAATTAATTGCATCAGTCTTTGATAATTACAACCAGAGGTAGGCCTAATTCGGACTTCTCATTTGAGCAATATGTGATAAATCAGCCACGCCTTAACGTTTACGTTCAATTCAGACCATAACCAATATATGTAAGTCATACTAAACAATTTGGTTCTTTAAATGAGGAGGCCCGTTTGAGCCTTTAAACTGCTATGCGTTTCCCATTTACTGCTTTATGCGTTTTGTTTGTCGCATTAGAATTTTGTCCTTTTAAAACTCTGAAAAGCCAAATCACCCTTCCCTTTAGGATTAGTAGTCCCAAATGCCTCCGGGACTGATAGGATTGGGGCGGGTACTAGCATGAAATAAGTAACGACACTATTACGCGTTTAATACCTTAACGGGGTGGGTAAGGGTAGACTTGGATATGATGACTACGCGATAACACCACGTGTATAAATAGTTACCGGATGTTGTTTGGGGTGATCCATGTTATTTATAAACCTAGGACCCCCTTCCCTCTTTACTTGTTTTTTTTTCTTCAGAATTTTAAAGTTGCTTAGTTTTCAGTTCTTCAATTTCTTCTTTTGCTTCAATTACTTGCACCTATTATGCAAATATCTCTTTAAATTGTCCGATTTTTTTAGTACTATTTTCTCAAAAACTTCCGCCCCCCTTCCGCTTATTTTTTTTTCTAAAAGATTTACTTGAATCAAACATTTGACCCCTTCCCCTTTACTTGTGTATCCTTTCTTTAATTGCAAAACTACTTTATTCCAAATTTCAGCACTCTTTAAAACTCATGTACTCCTTCTATTTGCGACTATTATGTGAAAGTACCTAGCATTTACAATGCTTGCTTGTTTATTTGTTGTTTGTATTCAAAGTCACAATTGTAGCATGGCCGGGAACCACACTAGTGGATCTTGAGGGGTGCCTAACACCTTCCCCTCGAGATAATTTCAAGCCCTTACCCATTCTCTATTTTTGTTTTAGTTAAATTTTTTGTTAGTGTCATAATGCACTTAATCATTAGGTGGCGACTATTCAATTCAAAAACCCAATTCCCAAAAGGAAAATAGTTGTCCGCCCAAATTTCATAAACCTGAATTCGCGAGAAAAAAGGGGGTATCGACAGCATGGCGACTCTACTGGGGACTTCTTTAAGGCTTTTACCATTTCATGCTATTTGTGACTTCATGCTTCTTTACATGTCTTTACTTGTTTTTAAGCATTTATTCTTTCTTCTACATCGAAACTAACTTGGCTCTTCGTTTCTTTTCTTTAATGTTTTCCTTTATCGCTTTCATTCAATGCTGTTGTAAGTTATGAGAAACTGTTGTAAATATTACTTGATGAACGTGAAAATACGAGACAACTTGTAATTGCATTTTTCAACATCATATTCCACTCGTGCCAAACAAAATACCATAGCAACGCTTATAATGAGTGGTTGCACCCTTATGATATTATTACCCCCTAAATTTGGCAAAGGCGTATTTGCAGTAAAACCAGTCGATCAACGGTGTAGTCGATGGTTCCGTGCCTTTCCCTCTTGAGTTGTCCGTTCAAGGGTACCGGTCTAATACCCCATAGAAACCATTTCTCTTTAAATTATGCATGCATTATGGTCAAACTTAGCCGAATCAGTTATGTTGTCCGTATAATGACTCTTTAAGATAGCCTTGTCCAAAGTCCACTAGGTTTCCCTGAAACCCAAACGGACCTTATCACGTTCTGTGCATTTATTTGGAGAACTAAATGCTTGCTATGCTAATTATTGATATTTAAATAGTCGAGTCTGGCGGGGGTAAGAGCCTAACCTTTTTGTCTTGCAAAAAATGAGGCACGATGTCCCTAGATTCGGCATTGTCACTAACATCCACCCCAAATTACTAAGTTGGTGGGGAGATCTTCATTCCAACGATCAAGCTCTTGTCAGGAAGCATCTAGAAAACCTTCCTTCTCTCTTAGAAATTCAACTAACAACAAAATCATAGAAGTTGCAACTCTGTTTTGGGATTATGATAGGTCGGTATTTCGCTTTGGAGACATTGAGATAAAACCTTTGCTTGAGGAAATAGGAGGACTAGCTGGGATGCCATGGGAAACTCCGGGTTTGCTAATGCCAAAAAATCGCAAGGGTAGGGGTTTTCTCAAAATGATGGGTCTAAAGAAGAATCCTGACTTGACATGTTTGAAGGAGTCATACATTCCCTTTGACTATTTGTATAAAAGGTACGGTCACAACAAATCTTACCGTACTTATCTTGACGAGTTCTCCCTCACCTCATTGGGGCACATCCACCGAAGGGTCTTTGTCTTCATGTTCTGTTTCTTGGGAATGATAGTGTTTCCAATGAAGAAAATAAGAATCCATACCAGGCTAACCATGGTAACCAAAACCTTAATGGAAGGAATTAACGAACAACTATCCAGTCTTGTGCCAATGATAGTTGCAGAAATATACCGAGATCTAGAAAGATGTCAACAGGGAGCCAAACATTTCGATGGTTGTAATTTGCTACTCCAACTATGGCTCATAGAATACCTCCAAAAGGGTGAATACCGCCAGGGAATCCATCGTAGAGACTGGGGCGATCATATCACCTTTCATCACCCGAAGCGAATGAATTACATGCCCAACATGTTCGCCCAACCAGAGAATGCTAGAGAATGGGTAGAACTCTTTGACAATCTAACTGAGGACCGTGTGCAATGGATGTTCATGTGGTTCCCTACTGAAGAATTCATCATTCGATCTAGGGATGCGCCATTTCTTATACTCATCGGTTTGAGAGGAAATTATCATTATGTCCCTCTTCGAGTCATGAGACAGGCAGGTAGGAAGCAGGTTATACCAAGTGTCGACAAGATAAGTCACTACTGAGCCGACTTCCAGGATGAAGATAGTCCGTACAGGTGCCAGGATCAGCATATGTGAAATTGCAAAATTGTCTTAGGAAAAGACACCATCAAACCAGATCGCTGCACCCCACACTATTTAGGCTGGCTGGAAGACAATCATAACGATTTGGGTCATCCCGAGTTTGTTCGAGGTCACAGGATCATTGATGAAAAGGCTGAAGCACAGGTAAAATACAACCAACTGCACAAGAGGATGCGGGAATGTGAAAATGAGCACCGTGAAATACAAAAAGCCAATTAAAAACTAATTGGAGAATGGAAGGATATGGCTGTCAGCGCCAACAAATGACTAATCTGCTTGGAGTGAAGCACAGTAGAAGTGGAAAAGAAGTTTCTAAAGAGGGTCGAAAATTGCCGAGTTGCTGAAGGAAATAAAGGCGAACATCTAGCCAGGGCCTACTTGTTGTTAGGACTGCGCAAGCTGGGAGAGCTATATGAGGGAGCCAACACTGCCGAATCTGGGGAAGGTCCTTCTAGGACCAAATATATAGGAGTTTTCTTTTCCTTTGAAAATGTAATAAGGCCTATGGCCATTAGTGACATTTTATTCCATGTTATTTAGTGTCATTTGAGGATTTGTCTTATTTTCTTATCAATAAAATGAGGCATTTAGCATTCCAAGTTCTCCAAATTTACTTGTCGCTAGGCCTACTTCGGGCACACCAAAATCAGGACACGCTTTATATTTCCTGCACTACGTGTTTAAATATTGCAACATCTTTTCTTATAATCCTTACTAACTTGCTACCTTTTTTGTTTTTACTTTTGTTTATTCCCTTCCCCAAAGGTTAGTTCGTGAACTCTAGCAACAATAACATATTTTACCAGATCCAGATGCCCTCCACCTACTACTCCTCCCAGTCCCGCCAAACACAAAGGCAAAAGAAGAATGGAAGATGTAAACAACTCAGCTAAACGGGTAGAGATCACTCGTAGTGCCATGATCCCCAAGGAGAATGCTTCTCAAACAGAACAAAAGTTACTGAAATTCCAAGAAGAGCTTGATCAAGTCCGGAATTTGGCAAGTCTGCTATTTTCCCTTGCCGCCCCAGAAGTTACTCAAAATCCCGTACCTCCACAAAATGTCCCAAACCATCTCACTCCTCACCACCATTGAAATACTTGCCACACTCCCAACAACACTCCGCTGCTCATCCCAGAACCATTGAACTCCATAAATGACCACTGCCACAACCAACACAATACCCCCATCTATGTGGAAACTGTGCCACATCCTACGCAACCCATCTCAAGCACACTCGAGTCTGATAATAAAGACTCACTCATCAGAAATTTGGTGGAAGAACTTAAGAAGATGAACACCAGGATCCAAGGTGTTGAAGATAGTAATGGAATTGAGGGGCTAAACGATGAAGATCTATACATACAACCCGATGTCGAACTGCCCGGGGGGTACAAACCTCCCAAGTTTGAAATGTTCAATGGTACAGGGGATCCCAAGGTTCACTTAAGGACATAGTGCGACAAGCTGGTCAGAGTAGGAAAAGATGAGAAGATCCGTATGAAGCTTTTCATGAGGAGCTTGAAAGTAGATCTTGGTACATTAACCGAGACCCAAAGAAGTGGTCAAACTGGGTTAGTATGGCATCTGACTTCATGGATAAGTTCAGGTTCAACATGGAAAATGCACCGGATGTGTTTTACATTCAGAATTTAAAGAAGAAACCCACAAAAATGTTCCGCGAGTATGCCACTCGTTGGAGATCAGAGGCTGTTAAGGTTTGACCCACTTTAGGGGAAGAACAAATGAACAAATTTTTCGTCCGGGATTAGGATCCGCAATATTATGAAAGACTGATGCTGATCGAGAACCATAAATTCTCTGACATCATCAAAATAGGAGAAATGATTGAGGAAGGCATCAAGAGTAGTATGGTTACTAACTTTGAAGCTTTGCAAGCCATCAACTAGGCTCTGCAGTCCGATGGTACATCCAAGAAGACGGACGTAAGTACCGTAATGGTTGCACAGAAAACCAAATCACCTGTCAAATACCAAACCTACTCAATATCTCCACTTAAATATCAACCCACTCTAAATTTCCAAACACCTACACCTTCCTACCAAGCTCCACCACCTACCTACCAATCGCCTTCACCTCCTACATACCAACCTGTTTCACCCAGATATTCCCAACCCGCACACGTCTACCAAGCTTACAACACTCAACCATCCCACTATGAATCACCTCTCGCTCGCTAAAACTTTCTAAGACCTCGACCAAATTTCGACCGCAGACCTCCTAAACGGTATGCCACCATTGCCGAACCAATCGACCAGTTGTATGAAAGACTCAAGCTGATGGTTATGTCACCACTATCCCTGCCATAACCCCTGAAAACCCTTCCTAATGGGTCAACCCAAATAAAACTTATGCATACCATTCTAGCATGAAGGGGAATACCCTTGATGAATGTCGCTCTCTGAAGGACAAGATCCAGGCTTTGATTGACAACATGATCATTGTGGCAAAGGAGCCTGCTCCATTCGCAACAACCCTCTACCAGACCACAAGGGTGGAGGTGCTCATATGATTGAAATAGAGGACAACTGGGATCCTAAAGGATCAATCAGTTTGATTATGGAAGGTGACGATCCAAAGAAACCAACAATCACTCTTAATCCGATTATAGTCCAAAGTTAGCCTTTTGAAGATGCTGAGGTGAACATGTCCATACCACTTAAGTTTGAAATTCCAGCCTCTACAAAGACCAATTGAGGTCGAGTTTGGGACCACAAAGGCGCCTAAGACATTTGAAGTTCCTGTATTACCTTCCAAAGCGAGGGTGCCCATCCCAGTAGCAATGACAGCCATAACACCATTCCACACAAAAGACATACCGTGGGACAAGGGGAAAGCCAAGTTTGGAGAAACAATCACAACACAGGGTATGGCAAGAACCGGTAGGGTTTATACCCCGGAACACTTTGCTGAGTCAAGTAATTAGACCTCTAGTTGACAAGCCATCATTGAAACCGGGCCCAATGATCTCTGTAGAAAGATACAAGCAAAGGAATACTCAGTCATTGACCAGCTGAACAAAACACCGGCCCAGATCTCTATCTTGGCTTTGCTACAGAGTTCTGATGCACACAAAAATGCCTTATTGAAGGTACTGAGTGAGGCATATGTACCAAGAAACATCACTGGAGGAGAAATGGCAAACATGGTAGGTCAAGTGTTGGAAATTCACAAAATCACTTTCCACGAGGATAAGCTGCCACCGGAAGGATTGAGTCACAAAAAGGCATTGCACATCACTGTGCAGTGTGAAGATTATTTTATTACCAGGATCCTGGTCGATGGAGGGTCCAGTCTCAATATTGGTCTGTTAGTAACACTCAGGACATTAGGAAAAGGGCTGCATGAAATCAAGGATGGGGCCATAACGTTAAGGCTTTCGACGGTTCTCAAAGGTCCACTATTGGAGAAATTAGATTACATTTGCAAATGGGTCCTACTTGGTTTGATGTTGATTTTCAAGTAATAGACGTGCCGGCGTCTTACAATCTATTGTTAGGACGACCATGGATTCATGCCGCCGGGGCCGTGGCATCAACACTACATCAGGCATTGAAATTAGAGAGGAATCACCAGGAGGTGATCATTCATGGTAATGGTTGCAATCCCATTACAACCGCCAGACCATCCCAACAATTGGAGGAAGAAGAAGGATAGGTGAGGAAACTTACCACCACATCGAGCGAGTCAACGTTGTCGATAAAGATAAATGGTGGGACAACAAAATTGAAAGCATACTGAATTGGAGCGGCTATGAGCCTGGAAAAGGACTCGGCAAGAATCTCGAGGGAATCGCTAAGCCCATCAAGCTCAAGAAGCACGGCACCACCTTCGGATTGGGATATGAGTATACCTGGAAAGAATTTAAAGAATGGTCGCCACCCTGGCGCAGTCCTTACTATCCCTTGGAGCAGTCGATACCTCATCTGGAGCAGACTTTCCAACAGGCCGAAATCATCTATGGGTCAGATGAAGAGGAAACATTAGCAGCAATGAGGAACTTGTTCTTGGGAGATGATGATGATATGGACTGCTGTGTCATTTTTGAGGAGGAGGGGGAGGAAGGCCCTTCCATACAGGCTGTAAACAAATGAGCATGCCTCGATAACTGGACCGTCAGAACCACCATAGCCCAGCGTGCCTTGGGGTAGCAAGGCTGAATAAAGCACCACGCACTATTTTTACTAGTTTATTTTCCTTTCGTATTTTTATTTTTCGCAAGAAAGAGCTCCGATGTTCGAAACATTTATAGAATTTATTAAAGTATTTCAGTTTCTTATAAATCTTACGCTTATTATTTTTCATTACTTTACTCAAACAGCATTACCATTACTTATCTTGATGAACCAATGATTGTGACATGCAACGAAACAATGCAACAAATGGACATAGATTCAGAGGAAGGTGATATACTGGAAGAGATTGTTAAGGAAGTTGAGAATTTCGTTAATAGGCCTAAGCCCAACTTGGACGAGACTGAGATTATCAACCTGGGAGATGCAGAAAACATCAAAGAAACATGAATCGGTGTTCATCTGTCACTGTTAGAAAAGGAAGAGTATACGAAATTTCTAAGGGAATATTGAGGACATATTCGCCTAGTCGTATGACGACATGACTGGTCTAAGAACATCCATTGTGGCTCACAAATTATCGAATGATCCGGCCTGTCTGCCAGTGAAGTAGAAGCTCAGAAAGTTTAAGCCAGATATGAGTTAGAAAATTAAGGAAGAAGTCACTAAGTAGGTCAAAGCTAAGGTTCTCAGGGTAGTAAAGTATCCGACATGGTTAGCTAATATTGTGCCAGTACCGAAGAAGGATGGGAAGGTTAGAGTCTGCTCGACTACCGGGATCTCAACCGGGCTAGTCCAAAATATAATTTACCCTTGCCTAATATACACATCTTGATTGACAACTACGCCAAGCATGAGCTGTAGTCATTTGTTGATTGTTTTGCTGGATACCACCAGATATGGATGGATGAAGAAGATGCTGAGAAAACGACCTTCATTACACCGTGAGGGATGTATTGTTACAAGATGATGCCATTTGGGTTAAAGAATGCTGGGGCCACCTACACGAGGGCTATGACTACCATTTTCTGTGACATTATACACAAGGAGATCGAAGTGTATGTAGACGACGTCATCATTAAGTCCAAGAAAGCCGTTGATCACATGGAAGATTTAAGGAAATTCTTCAATATACTGAGGAGATACAACCTGAAACTGAATCCCGCCAAATGTGCATTTGGGGTTCCTACCGGAATGCTACTAGGGTTCATTGTAAGCCGCCAAGGGATAGAGCTAGACCCGTCAAAAGTCAAGGCTATTCAAGAATTGCCACCGCCAAAGAACAAGAAAGAAGTAATGTGTTTCTTGGGGAGACTTAACTACATCAGCTGGTTCATAGAACAGTCTACTGTTATCTGTGAGCCAATCTTTAAGATGCTGAAGAAGGATGCCACTACAAAATGGACTAACGACTGCCAAAAAGTCTTCGACAGAATCAAAAAGTACCTGTCAACACCGCAGTTTTGGTCCCGCCCAAGCCAGGTATATCCCTGTTACTCTACCTTGCAAAGCGTTTGGTTGTGTTCGTGGCAGCATGATGAAACAGGGAGAAAGAGCAGACCATCTATTATCTCAGCAATAAGTTCAACCTGTATGAGGCTATATATTCTTTGTTGGAACGCTCCTGCTGTGCATTAACTTGGGTAGCTCAGAAGCTGAGGCACTATTTATGTGCCTACACTACTTATCTCATATCAAGGATGGATCCGTTGAAATACAACTTTCTAAAGCCCATGCCCACTGGCAAGCTAGCTAAGTGGAAAATCCTGCTAAGTGAATTCGACATTGTTTACGTGACCCAGAAAGCAATCAAGGGACAGCCATTGGCAGATCATCTTGCTGAAAATCCCGTGGATGGAGAATACAAACCTCTAAAGACATATTTTCCTGATGAAGAGGTATCCTTTATAGGAGAAGATATTGCAGAATCCTATGACGGTTGGAGAATGTTTTTCGATGGAGCAGCAAATTTCAAAGGAGTTGGCATAGGATCAGTCCTAATATCAGAAACTCGCCAGCATTATCCGGTATTCACCAAGCTCAGGTTCCCCTGTACTAACAACATGGCCAAGTACGAAGCTTGCATCTTAGGGCTCAAGATGGCCATTGACATGAACGTCCAAGAGTTACTAGTGATTGGAGATTCAGATTCAATTATACATCAGGTCCAGGAAGAATGGGCAACCAAGAACTCTAAGATACTCACATACCTGCGTCATGTACATGAGTTGAGGAAGAGGTTCACAAAGATAGAATTCCGACATGTTCCCAGAGTCCAAAATGAGTTTGCCGACGCATTGGCTACCCTATCATCTATTATTCGGCATCCAGATAAGAACTTTATAGACCCTATTCCAGTAAAGATTCATGATCAGCCGGCTTACTGTGCTCATGTTAAGGGAGAAGCAGATGGAAATCCTTGGTTTCATGACATCAAGGAATATTTAGCCAAAGGAGAATATCCAGAGCTTGCAAATGCTACTTAGAAACGCACACTTCGAAGATTGTCCAACAATTTCCTCCACAATGTAGGAATCTTGTATAGGAGGACTCCGGATTTAGGTTTTCTAAGATGTGTTGATGCGAAGGAAGCATCTAAACTACTAGAGGAAATTCATGCTAGGACCTGTGGTCCACATATGAACGGTTTTGTCTTAGCCAAGAAGATACTCCGATCTGGTTATTTTTGGATGACTAAAGAGATGGACTACATCCAGTATGTCCGAAAGTGTCATCACTGTCAGATCCATACAGACATGATAAAGGTGCCTCCAAATGAGCTCAATGCAATAAGCTCGCCCTGGCCGTTCGCCGCATGGGAAATGGATGTTATCGGACCAATCGAACCTGCCGCATCAAACGGGCATAGGTTTATCCTAGTAGCAATTGACTATTTCACCAAATGGGTTGAAGCAACATCTTACAGAGCAGTAACCAAGAAATTCATAACAGACTTTGTCCGCGATCATATCGTTTGTCAATTCGGAATTGCAGAGCCAATCATTACTGATAACGACTCCATCCTCAACAGTGATTTGATGAAAGCCACATGTGAAACCTTCAAAATCAAACACAAGAATTCTACAGCCTACAGGCCACAGATGAACGGAGTAGTAGAAGTCGCTAACAAGAACATCAAGAAGATACTGAGGAAGATGATAGAAAAGCATAAGCAGTGGCACGAGAAGTTATCATTTGCTTTATTGGGTTATTGCACCACAGTCCGCACATCAACTGGTGCAACTCCTTATATGTTGGTTTATGGTACAGAGGCGGTCATTCCCGCCGAGGTAGAAATTCCCTCCCTGAGGATCATACAGGAAGCAGAACTCGACGATGCAGAATGGGTAAAAAGTCGATATGAGCAGTTAGCCCTTATAGATGGAAAAACATTGAATGTAGTTTGGCATGGTCAACTTTATCAGAACAGAATGTCCAGAGCCTTCAACAAAAGAGTCAAACCAAGACGATTCACACCAGGGCAGCTGGTGTTAAAAAAGATTTTTCCACATCAAGATGAAGCCAAAAGGAAGTTCTCTCCTAACTCGCAAGGCCCATATATGGTTCACCGGGTTCTAACAGGAGGAGCCCTCATACTCGCAGAAATGGACGGAGAAGTTTGGCCAAAACCAATCAATTCAGATGCAGTCAAGCG
>MU688593.1:28053-57070 GCA_026770625.1 Nicotiana glauca | reverse complement strand
CCCCCGCAATTGGAAACTAGGGCGGAATTTTGAGGAGGACCCTCAAAATTCCGAAGTAACTTCAGCCGACCGTCGCAAGCAGCCGTCAGAAGTATCAACCCAGTAAACTGGGGCATAATTTTGAGGAGGACCCTCAAAATTTCAGAGCAAGAGAGGTTGCAATGTCTTGAACCGCGTCACAGTCGTCGGTTTATCTAAAGAAAACTATGTTCAATTATGTATTTATGTTATATTTTTACTAAATCACGCATGTCTATTATCAAAATTGCTTTGTTTAGCAGCGCTACCCCGATGGTACACAACATCACTGAAAATAGAGACAAGTAGGACAAGCAAAGTTCACGGGGATACGAACTAACCTTTCCCCTCTATAAAACTCATGATTTTTATTTGGATGCAGGGACCCAAGTTGCAAATCACCTAATGCATTTATACACTCATACTTTTTGGGAATACGACCCTCAGAACCATCACCTATTTACAATTGCTATCCGTACACGGCATCTCCAGCAGCCACAATATTGCAATCAGCTATCAGCTATCAAGCCCTTAGCTAAGAGATTTTATTACTGTTTGCCTTTTACTTTTCTGTATTGCATAAGGCTACCTTTCTGCCTTTCGAGGTTAAGCTCCACCTCTATATGTATTTCTGCATTGCATAAGGCTAACTTTATGCCTTTCAAGACTAAGCTCTGTCTCCATCTGCATTTCTGGATTGCATAAGGCTACCTTTCTGCCTTCCAAGACTAAGCTTTGTCTCCATCTGCATTTCTATATTGCATAAGGCTACCTTTCTACCTTCCAAGGTTAAGCTCTACCTCCATCTGCTTTTTTCTGCATTGCATAAGGCTACCTTTCTGCCTTCCGAGGTTAAGCTCTACCTCCATCTGCATTTCTCTGCATTGCATAAGGCTACCTTTCTGCCTTCCGAGGTTAAGCTCTACCTCTATTATGCATGGATGAAATATTGCCACTTTATTTTTTTCTTGTATGGCTGAAATATCGCCACTTCATCCTACATCGGCTGAAAGATCGCCCTTTTATTTAAATTTTTTGCACTTTATTTACATCTTGCATCGCCTGAAATACTGCCACTTTATTTTTCCGCACGGCTGAAATAGCGCCACTTTATTTACATCTTGCATTAGCTGAAATACCGTCACTTTATTTTTTCGCACGGCTGAAATAGTGCCACTTCATTTACATCTTGCATCGGCTGAAATACTGCCACCTTTTATTTACATCTTGCATCGACTGAAAGATCGCCACATTTTGCATTTCATGGGCTGAAAGATAGCCAAATTGCCCGAAGGCGTCATTGTTCGGAGGCACCATTTTCATAGCCCGAGAACACCATGCCATGCCTGAGGACCCCATTTTATCTTTTGCATATCATTATTCAAAGGCATAATAGTTCGGAGGCATCATTCTCATATCCCAAGAATATATCATAGCCTGTGAACCCTTTATTATACGCTTCATGGCCCAGGACGTCATGGTCTGAGGATGTCATCCTAACCGTCCAAAGACAACCTTCATGGTCCAACGGGAACTTGTATCACGTTTATATTTATGCACAATATATGTTCGCATTGCTCATTTGCAGGTAAACCGGCTAGCAACGGCCGTCTCAGCAGAAGCGATCCCGTTCCAGTTCCCATAGCCTACAAGACTTTGACCGTCCTTCTCAACCTGAATATCGCGTCCGTTTTTCGAAAATCCCCATCAACATATTCCGCTGATGGGTCACGAACTACATACGGCCTAATTCCTATAAGACCAGGGATATGTAGGCAGCTCAGGAACCAGAGCACGGCCAATCACTTCAAACCATTCCATTCGGTAAAAATTGGTCATCATATCTTTACCCGACAACTCTTTCATCCTTCTCGGGTAAAGAGGGGCAGCCGTTGATACCCAATTTTTCCCTATGTATTTTTATAAACAAAATACGTTCAAAATAACATGTATATGCATATATAAGCATGCCCAAGTATTTTGGTATTTTTTCTAATTTTTAAAGATTTTCAAAATCAATTTATTGCCCATTTTAGCAGTACAAAAATTAGTAATTATTCCCAAAACTACCAATTGTGTTAAATAATTTATTTTATTCCTACCTTTACACCAAAATATAGTTAAGGTGATTTTTGTATATTTTTTGTAAATTTATCTAGTATTTAAAAGACTAAATTGCCTATAATTATAATTTTAGCCTATTTTAAATTTAATACAATTTTAACTATAAAAATGGGTTCCAATATTAGTAAATTAATATTTATGTGTTATTAATTGACTCGGTAGTTTTAATTTTCTTTTAAAATCATTGTTTATTATTTTTTATAAAAAAGGAAAAATTGGCTATTTAACATTTAGCCCCATTTAATTTCAATTATAGCCTATTTACATTTCAATTTTAGCCTTCAAATTGACCCAATCCCAACCCCACTTGGACCGGTCCAGTTCTATCTTTACCCAACCCGTTAACCCATTTATTAACCTGCCCAGATTTTATTTCACTCCACGTCGTTGATCATTTTGATCAACGACCATAATTTTCCCTTACCATTTTAACCCCAAACGACCTGCCCTAATCCCTCATTTTATTTTTATAGCTGCCTTTGAATCCCATTGTCTCTCAAACTCTCTCTAAGGTTCTTCGAAACCTAATCGTCTCCGACCCTTTTTTCACCGTACTTTCACCGGAATCCATGGCTTCTCAAGCCATGGATGGGTTGTACTCACCCCTCTCCACCATTAGACCTTGGGAGTTTGAGGTTTCGAAGTTCGAATTCGACGTTTCTCTTTCTGATCTTCTCGGATCTTTGGTTCCATGGCTTCCCCGGACATGCTCCGGCATATTCAAGCACGAGAAGCCCGATACGTGACCTCTTCGACCCAGGATATGACTTTTCCAAGCCTTTATCATTTTCTAGGATTTCTCCGAAACCCTAAGCCGTTCGAGGTTTTTCTCTATTTATTTTCTTAGATCTATGGTATGTTTGTGTTCTACTGGACCTCTAAATTGTTTTCCCCAAATTTTATTTTCAAAATTGATTATTTTCGATTTAGGGTTTCTGAAAGGTTTTCAAAAAATATCTTTCTGATTCTTGCCTGTTCTTTCCTTTATGTGTCTTTATCTATACTATGCTCATATATTTTCTTTTTACTACGCGTGTGTTGTTCTTCCGCGTCTTCTTTTTCTACTATACATGTTACGCCTATGCTCACATGCTAATACTTTTTATGTTTTCCTTACTCTTTTACTATATGTGTTTACTGTTGAGTTCTTTGATTTTGTTTGCTTTACTAGACTCTGTTTGTATTCTTGCTAAGCATGTTTCATCTACTCTGGCCTAAGTTTACACAACTTGCTTAAGTTCCAACTTTTCTAAAACATGCTCTTTCATGCTCTTAAATCAGCTTTTTTTCTTTGTTGTTTCAAATCTGCTATCATATTTGTTTTGTTTCTCATAAGGCTCTGAAACAGACCTTTCAGTCTGTTTCAATTGCTTGCCTTCCCATCTCTATATGTCTGATTCGATTTGAAACCCTAGGATTTAGGGGTTTTCTTTGGCAAGTTCAATTTGGTGTTTGGACTAGGGCTCTGCATTGGAACCCTGGACTCTTAGACTCATTATGAGTCTATAAATTGAACTTGTATCCATTTGCTTATGATTCCGAACCTTTCAATATTAGACTATTTTCTAAGTAACATGACGACCCCTTTTGTTTGATTTGTCTGCTTTATATATGAGAAATTCTTCTTTCAAAAAGGTTTTGCCAACTACTAATTGATTCTCAATTCCTTTAATGGGTTTTGACTAATTGTTACTGATTTTCTCTAATTGAACCATCTTTACCTTTTCCCGACTTGGTTCATTCGAACAAAGCCTGTGATTTTGATTTTACTCATTGTTTGATTGATTCCCTTTCCTTATTTGTCACAAAATGTGTACCACTGGACTTTTCCTTAAATAAACTCCCGTGTATTTACCCTTTTTATGTTACTTTGGAAAATATTTCAATCAAATTGCTTTCCTTATTTGTCTCCCACCCGTTTGAAATCAGAATCCCTTGACTAAAGGGAGAATTTATGTGATTGATTGCAAACTATTCCATTACCTTTTCTTACTTATTTTCTACACTATAAAAAAGGCATGACCCTTCTACCCTTCTACACTGAGATACCCTTGAACCCTCAGGTTCAACATTTACAAACCAATTACACTTCGAATTGCATGCCCTTACACATACTCTCAATTACAATACTCTTTCAATTCTCCACTCTCTTTTGAGATCTTTTGTACTGCTTGCCTACAACTTGGCTTTTCGAGACTATTGTTTTACTTATTTATTTCCCTAAAACTGGTATGTCTCAATTTTGATTTTAGCTTCTTCCCTATGTGTTTACTTTACAGTTGCTATACTCTTGTCTACTTTGTTTTTCATGTTCTGTATTAAATATACTACTCTCCATTTGCATTTGCTGTTTATTATGAATTCCCCATAGCCTCACTCCCTTCTATGTGTTTGAGTTAAGGCTCATGGCCTGACAGTATCCAAATTGTTGCCCAGGTCTGAACCTGATCCTCAATGGATCCTAACTCTTAAGATTTGGCTAACAGGCTGGTCAGGGGTGTGCCAGCACTCCTAATAGCTGGATATGACCACCATCCTTCCATGGCCTTCCCTATCTCTCCCTCTATGCACTTACAATTACTCTTAGACTCTAAGTTCTGCTCCCCTTCCTATGAGTCTTGCCTTGGGACCTTGAGTTCCCTCTGAACTTGAACATTTGAGGGCTGGCCCTTCCACACTGCACTATAATCTAATTCTGCAATATATTTAGGGTGTAAGCACTGCCTGGAGTCCACTTGAGGCTCTTGGGAACTTTGATACATCCCGAATAAGAGATAGGCTGACTACTACAAAAAAGACCTTTAGTGGCAATAAAAAATAGCATTGGCGGCAATAACAATAGCCACTATATCATTTACCGACAATTGATCTTTAGCCGGTGATGTTGGGGTCGGTAAAGCCTTTAGCGGCATTTCTGCCAAAAGCTGGTAAAAGGTATGATTTATTGCCGCTAAAACTGATCTGCTTTAATGGCAATTGTTTGCGACAATTATTATGGCTGCTAAACCCATTTTAAAAACGACTAATAATGTTCCTTTAACGTCCATTTTTATAGCCGCTAAATTCAAAATATTTGTCGCTAAAAGTCCATACCTTTAACGGTAATTGTTTTGTGGCAATTAAATTGGCAACAATATCTCTTCTAAAAACATATTAGTATGCCCCTTTAGCGTCCATTTTAATGGATAGTAAAATAAATTAAATTACCTCTAAAAATCATCTTTAATACAATATAATGGCTACAATATTCCCGTATAAACCTCTTAATCCTGTTAAATTGGAACTAAAATTCACAAGCTATACTGGTAAGTTTAGCCACCATTAATAATAGCTACTACATTCGACCAAAAAATAATGCAAATAACCAAAACATATTAATATTAATTCATAAAACTATAATATATCTCGTCAAATCTTAACAAACAAAAGGAAGTACTAATCCAAAATATTAATATCACAAAACCTTAAAAAAAAAAACTCATATTGTTTGAAATAAATAGCTAATGTCATTATATAACTAATCTTAACGAATAATAATCTTCAAATAATCTCTAAAAGTCTTATGTCATATTGAAATCTTCCACCAGCTAAATTATCGAACATCAGACTGTATGACCTGAAATTATAAAATAATTATGTCAATAGTTAAAATATAACAATAGTGAAGCATGTCACTTTAATCTGCTCAAAATACTAAATAGATTAGACAGAAGCAGAAGCAATTGCAATTGTGGAAGCTTTCAGATACAAGGTTTTGGAGAACAAAAAAGAGTTCAAAAGAGAGGATATGGAGTAAAATGTCAATACATAGTAAGTATTCAACATCCCAGGAGTGGTTTGGCACAGAAATAATACCTAACTATAGGAGGAAGAAACAAAAGAGAAGTCTCACAATTGGCACACAACAAACACTGCCCAGTCTTTTATTGACGATGCAAGGATTTTTAGTGAATCATACGAAGATCTTGAGGTCTTAAACATGTCATGATATTCATACGGCTACAAGTGCACGCCATTAAGGGAAAATTGGGAAAGGTGTTATTCTTTTTGGATCAGACTAAAAATTAAAGGGCAATACAAAACGAAAAATGTATACTTAGTCAACATATATAGAGGAGGGAATCTAAATAATGAGAAGCTCAAGAGTACTAATCTATGGAGCACTGCAGCTATTGAAGTACAGATGGCCAAAACTTCTTAACTAATATTTTGGAAACTGATCCAGTGCAGCTGTTAATAAATTTCGAAGATATGCAACCAAAAAGAGTGCCACAACAAAGACACAACATATCCAAAACTTATTAACAACTGTAGTAAAAGAATTGTTTAGCATCAAAAGGAGACAACTTAAATTTCAAGCGATAACTTCCTTAGCCTCAACTAGTTTAATATCAAGGGAGATCAGAACATAAGGAAGATCAGGACATTTAATGTTATATGGACCAAGGCAGCCCAACAATAAGAAGGAAATTAATCGATAAAAAAACCCGATCTAACAATAAAGACCGGAGGTTGAAGCAATGCCAAACGCGATAAGTGAAAGAATAAAGAGGAAGCAATGAAGTATGTTAAGACACAAAGGCGAGTAGCATTAGAGACCACCACTCTAAATTCCTTGAATGCAACACCTGACAATAACACATCACCAACCCCATGTCACAATTAATCATTCAATATCAATCATAATTCAGTGGGGAGAAATAACCACCTAAACATCCAATACCTCTAAATAACTGCAACTGATGGATACTCAACTGCAGGAGACTACCCTAAGTGACCAAGTTGAAGCCAACTTCTACTACCATTACCAACTAAAAAGCCTTTTTATCCTCAACAATAGCAACATTATAGAGGAAAGGAGGACAAACAGACAGAGAAACAACAAAAACGAAAAAAAAACAACTCAAGACGAGCACCTATGTTCACCATGATCTCTTTTTTCCTATGTTTATGTATATTTCCTTTACTTTCAATTTGTTTAGGCTACTTTTTTAAGAATATTATTTGAATTGAGATTCAAAGTTTTACGTACTTTGCTAGCTTTTCATACTGAGGTCGAGGTTGTAGGCCCCCTGTGTGTACACTTATTCCATATGGGGAAGGAAATGAGCCCCTTTGCTTGCTTTTTGGGACATGTAAGATAGCCTAGCATATCCTTTTGAATGTCCATCAAAGGTGATCCGGGAAGAGGATTTCCGACGTTCACCATCGAAAGGAGGGGCGCACCGCAGGAAATCCTTCTCTATACAAGTTCTCGGACGAGGTTTTTGAACATAACTTCGATAGGCTAGAGGTGTAAGCACCGCGAGGTGTGAAGTTATCCGAAGTGATTCTTTCTTGATTGGATGCCAGCTTTCTCTTAATTCCTATCGTGTACTTACATACAAATCTATATGTAGTTCATCTCCTTCTAAGAAAAATATCCAAAGTTTTCCTTAGCCCTTAAGATGCGTTGCGAAGAGAGACCGAAGACGAAGATTTTCTGACGCAGTGCGGGCACCGGATGGAAAAGACAGATAAAGGAACAACCCACCGGAAGCTCGCTTCGCTCTATGCCCAAAGCTTCAACTCAATCACTTGGACAGAGGGATTTGACCTACCAACCGCAGGCTCGGGTGTGAGAACGGTATCCATTGCCTGCTACCCCTCCCAATAATACGTGTTTATCAACCACCCGCTTACTACAAGAATGTATCATGATGAGAATCAAAGCAGTCTTGTGAATTCCTAGTTCTCTTCTTCGGGTCCTTAATAGAACTCAAAACTAGGTTTCTTCTGTATATAAACTATATCTTTCTCTTCCTTAGATATTGATGTATCACTCACACACGATTCGACCTACATCCATAACCGAGCTTCATACGATCCAAAGATTTGTCTGGGCTTCCTCAACATCAGTTCCTTTAGCGGTTCAAGATCCATCCAAGTTGCTAACACTAGATTATATATGTAACATACCAAAATGTTTTAGACCTCTCTCTGTCTTTTGACTAAGTTCATTTTACTTCCCGAAATGTTTTTGTTAGTTCCATTCTATATTTACTGACCGATACAAAATCATTAAATAACTTCAGCTAGAAATATTGATATTTGCATCTTCTCTAAGCTCAAGATATTTACTACCATAAACGAAAATGCAAACCAAGAAGACAAAATAACATAAATTAATGCAAAGACTGGCATTTTATACATGATAGTTCAACAACAGAGATTCAAATAATAGTGTTATTTATATAAAAGTCAATTTTTGCAGGTTCATACATATTGACAAGTCCATATAGCAAACAATGAAGCTTAACTCCCACCTAATTTTCCATCTTTTACAAAACCAAAGCAACATATATCTAGCACCAAAAAATATTCAAAAAGAAACTGCAAGGTTTCTTCATAATAACGAAATCTGCAAATCACCAGACCATATTTCCAATAACTATTAACTTAAATGGTACCCACATTGCAGAAGAAATATAGCAAATAAGAGCAAGTTTATCACAATAATGAAACTAAAATCTCTGAATAGGCTGCGGTTGGTCCAAAGGATCGGCCCAGATGGATTTCTCGGTCATCAAAAAAAAATCTCTGAAAGGCTAAACTCGATACCAAAGTTCCAACTCCAAACTACCCAGAAACACTAGAGAATATTCATGGCAAAAACCTCCTAAAACCAAAACTTCTACTCCCTTCATCCCAGTTTGTGTGAAGGTAAAATAATTTCACTTTAGACTTTTGCCTATTGAGATTGATTTATAGCCACACAAATAATGTATTTCAGACCACAAGTTTCATAAAGCTATTTTTTTCCAGTTTTAACCTCATGCCCAGTCAAGCATCAATTTAGGATGGAGGAAGTAATTGTTATGCTGAAACATCAAAATAAAATAATAATAGCCCATTTCAAGTTGCAAAAAATAGATTTTTGTGGGAAAAAAAGAACCTTGATATGGACGGTGCCACCGCCAAACTAACTTCCAGTCTTGCTGTGAAGCTCCAACCAAGCAGTATTCTTGTAAAAGCAAGCACCTTTCCATTCAAGGGTATTATTATTTGATATTGAAGCAGCCCCCATAAAAGAGGGCAACAGGTCAATAACACTGTAGAGGGAGTTGACAATAGGCTATGATACTTTTCCAGGTAACAGTTGCAGAACATCTTTTACATGAAATAGTGACACTGTAAATCTAGGTTTTCCTATCGTTCAATCCATATAAAAATCAAGCAGCATCAATCAACAATGTATTGCAAAATAATTGCAAGCAACCAATTTAACAGGGGAAGAAGAGAAATTAGCAGGGGAAGAAGAGAAGGTCACAGGAACGAGAGAACTTACCTGGAAAAAAATCGACGACGAGGTACTGGAAATTGACGCAACAACAATCTAGGTTTTCCTATCGTTTAATCCATATAAATATCGAGCAACATCAATCGACAATGTATTTCAAAATGATTGCAAGCAACCAATTTAACTGGGGAATAAGAGAAATTAACAGGGGAAGAAGACAAGGTCATAAGAACGAGAGAACAAACCTGGAAAAAAAATCGACAGGTACTGGAAATTGATGCAGCAGCAATTTAGGTTTTCCTATTCGACGTAACCGTTTCTATTATAGGGAAATATGTTTTCCTAGTTCCTAAAAATTTCTAATCGGAGGGACCCATAATTTTTGACCAAAAAATTTGGAGGGAACATCGTTTTTCTTTTTGTGGGAAGGGAAAAGTTAAAATAATAAAAAATTAAATTTAATTAGTAATTTTTAGTGGCAATTGTAATTTATTGTTGGTAAAAGGATATATTTTACTGGCTAATGCACATGTGCCGCTAATTTTATAGCTTAAATAATTTATTAACAACACTTGCCTTATTGCCGCTAAATAATTGCTACTAAAGGTCCTTTTTGTAGTAGTGGCTTTGGAAATCAGATCTCTGGAAGTTGGTTTATTTCATATTTTAGACCTTGAGTCTGAATTAGGCTCCTTGGTTGTAGTTTAATTTCTGATGTAATTTTACTTTTCTTGATTCATTCAGTCCTTTAATAATTTATAATAACTTATGGGGTATATAGTGAAAAGGAGAGGGTCACTCATGTATGCATGTGGGTAGACATCATGTTCTTAGGCATTTATTCTTGCAATCTCATTCTGCTCTTCATATATGCATGTCATATACTAATCATGCCTATAAGTTATGTATTTCATTAGAAATCCTGCCTATAAGTTATGCATTTCATTAGAAATCCTGCTTATAAGTTGTTCCATTACTGCATTAGAAATCATGTCTATAAGTTTTTTCGCACTGCATATAGAAATCATGTCTATAAGTTTCTGCACTTCTGCATAGAGAAATCATGTCTATAAGTTTCTGCACTTCTGCATATAGAAATATGTCTATAAGTTTCTACACTTCTGCATATACATATGTCATTAGGCAAATAGTCTATAGGTTAATAACAAGTCACGTCCTAGATACCATGCCTATAGGATTCCTGCATCCTGATAATCGTTTTAAAACTAAAAATGCTTAGAAATCATGCCTATAGGAGTAACCAGCTGAATCTGATTCGTCTCTTTCATCTACCAGTCTAAAATCAGTAGTAATGTCGCCTAAAATCTGCAAAAATTGTGTTTTCTATAATCAGCAAGCCTTCCTTAAAGTCAGTACATTTAGCATTGTTAGATATCATGCTTATAGGTCTCACCTAGGCAAGCCATTAGGTAATTAATTAACTGCATCAGTCTTTGATAATTACAACCAGGGGTAGGCCTAATTCGGACTTCTCATCTAAGCAATATGTGATAAATCAGCCATGCCTTAATGTTTACATTTAATTCAGACCATAACCAGTATATATAAGTCATGCTAAATAATTTGCTTCTTTAAATGAGGAGGCTTGTTTGAGCCTTTAAACTGCTATGTGATTTCCATTTACTGCTTTATGTGTTTTGTTTGTTGCATTAGAATTTTATCCTTTTAAAACTTTAAAAGCCAAATCACTCTTCCTTTTAGGATTAGTAGTCCCAAATGCCTTCGGGACAGATATGATTGGGGTGGGTACTAGCATGCAATAAGTAACGATACTATTCCGCGTTTAATACCTTAACGGGGTAGGTAAGGGTAGACATTGATATGATGATCACGCGATAACACCACGTGTATAAATGGTGAGTGTTGTATGGGATGATCTATGTTATTTATAAACCTAGGACCCCCTTCCCTCTTTACTTGTTTTTTTTCAATTAGAATTTTAAAGTTGCTTAGTTTTCAGTTCTTCAATTTCTTTTTTTACTTCAATTACTTGCACCTAATATGCAAATCTCTCTTTAAATTGTCCGATTTTTTTAGTACTGTTTTCCCAAAAACTTCTGCCCCCTTCCACTTCTTTTTCTAAAAAAATTTACTTGCATCAAACATTTGACCCCTTCCCCTTTACTTGTGTGTCCTTTCTTTAATTGCAAAACTACTTTCTTCCAAATTTCAGTACTTTTTAAAACTCATGTACTCCTTCTATTTGCGACAATTATGTGAAAGTACCTACTATTTACAATGCTTGCTTGTTTATTTGTTGTTTGTATTCAAAGTCACAATTGTAGCATGGCCGGGAACCACACTAGTGGATCTTGAGGGGTGCCTAACACCCTCCCCTCGAGATAATTTCAAGCCCTTACCCATTATCTGGTCTTTTTTTAGTTAAATTTCTTCTTAGTGTCCTAATGCACTTAATCATTATGTGGTGACTCTTCAATTCAAAAACCCAATTTCCAAAAGGAAAAGAGTTGTCCACCCAAATGTCATAAACCCGATTTTGCGAGAAAAAGGGGGCATCGACACATAGACCTGAACTATGAGCAGGTTCCTTCCTTGTTTATTTAAGAATAGAGTGTTGTCAATTTTTACTCTCTTAAAACCATTTTCTAGGAGAAATTTTGACAACATTTCATACCACGCTCGAGGAGCTTGCTTTAGCCCATACAAGGCTCTGTCCAATTTGAACATATATTTTCAGGGTGCTCAGGACATTCAAACCCAGGGGGTTATTTCACATAGACTTCTTCCTTAAGCAGTGCATTCAAGAATGCACCTTTGACATCCATTTGGAACAAAGTGAATTCCATATGAGAAGCAAAGGCGATCAAAATACTGATAACTTCCATACGAGCCACTAGAGCGAATGTTTCATCATAGTCAATCCCTTCCTCCTGATTGTAATCTTGAACCACTAATCTGGCCTTATTCCTTGTGGTAATTTTATGCTCATCTAGCTTGTTTCTGAATACCCACCTGGTTCCTATAATGGTTCTATCTGGGGTTCTGGGTACCAGGTGCCAAATATTATTTCTCTCAAACTGATGCATCTCATCTTGCATGGTTGTAATCCAATCTGCATCTTTTAAGGCTTCCTTGATGTTCTTGGGTTCTATCTGGGAGAGGAAGGCTGAGAAGGCAAGTGAATTTCTAGTTCTTGACTGATTCTCCAGTTAGATGAGGTGATTATATTATTTATAGGGTGAGAACTTTGATGTCTCCAGCTAGATATATGGGGTTCATTCTGAGAAGAGGACGGTATGTTTGACTGATTCTCTTCCATCCTTCCTTCAGATCCCAGAGGAGTTCCCTGAACTGCATCAACCACTCTTTCTTCCGCTTTAGTGATTGTAATTGAGGTGCTTGGTTCTGTTGTTGATGAGACTGCATTACCTTCATTTGACTCCTTAACTTGACTCATCAAGTTTGCCTTTCCATTTGTCATGTTAATGACTTCACCAGGAACAAGTAAGGGTTCTCCATCTTGATCTTCCTTAGTACTCTTCTCAATTGATGAATGGGATTCATAAAAAATAATATGGACACTTTCTTCAATGCATTGAGTCCGCTTGTTATAAATCTTGTAAGCCTTGCTTTGAGAAGAGTAGCCAAGAAATATCCCTTTATCACAAATTTGAGAAACACTTAGAAGACTGTACTTAAGTCCATTGACATAGCACACATTTTCAATAGAATGTGTGAGTGACTTCCCAACTTTCCCAACTCCAAGAATGTATCCCTTTTTGCCATTGCCAAAGAATACACTCCCTCCCAGTAGGGCTTTTAGTGAAAGAAAGTTTGTGGTGTTCCCAGTCATGTGTTTCGAACATCCACTATCCATGAACCATTGTTGACCACTTCCCTTCACTGTTCCCTACACAAGAAAATTAGGAGTTAGTTTTAGGAACCCAAACAAGTTTGGGTCCCTTGTAGTAATCAAGAGTATAAATAAGATCTCTCTTGGTCCATGTAGGTAATATGCGCTTTCTGTGAGTGGAACTTGGTCCCTCTTCTGTGATCACAGTTTCAACAACCATTTTATCTTTTGGTACATACTGATTCTTGGCCTGGACACCTTCCATGGAGTGCCTAGTGTTCCTATATTGGGTATAAGGCCAGTTATCAGATATAGTGGCGCTCTTATTGTGAGGGTTGTAAGGATCTTTCTTCCTTGGGAACCGTGCTCCCCGCCCTTTTTCACTATCATTAGTGAACAAGGCCATGGTAGCTTCTACGGACCAATTCCACTTTATAGACTTTTCAAGATCATTCATTACTTTTTCTATATTGGCTTGGAGGAGCTCGTTTTTCTCAATTTCAGCACTCATCCTACATCTCAAGGCCATTACCTCATCTTTAAGCTTAGAATATTCCTCACTCACATTTTCAAGCCTAGAATATTCCTCATTCACTATCTCCCTTCCGCTTTTAGAGCTTTCAAGGGCTTTTGTTTGATCAGAATTTGCAGCAACTAAGTCTTTTCTAATATGTTCAGATTCTTCTAATTCTAAGAACAAGGAATCCCTATCCTCCGCAAGACTACAAAATGCAGTAATCAAAACATCGGCTAAACACATGAGTTTTTTTGGAGAATAGGATTTCAGATTTCTCTCAACATCCTTGAAGGTTACCTCTTCGTTGCCATTGTTTTCATCGTTGTCTGATTGAGCCATCAAAGCAAGCGCTGAGTCATATCCAATCTCCTCCCTTTCAACTGCCATCGTAGAACTATTATTAGTGTTAGATGTTTCTAGTTTTACTTGTATAGTTCCCTCATGAGTTATTTGCAAAGCCTCCCATATTTCCTTGGCAGTGTCGCATGTAGATATTCTGTCATACTCTTTAGGTTCCAAACCAACTACCAGGATTTTCTTGGCACGAGCATTTTTCTCCATCGCTTCTTTGTCTACTTCAGTGTATTCTTCGCCGGTCCTTTTTATTGAAACTGAATTTTCATTTTGTACTTTGATTGGAATAAACGGACCATCGCAGATAATATCCCAAAGCTTGCAATCCTCAGCATAATGAAATAATGCATTCTAGCTTTCCAACACTAATAATGTTTTCCATCAAACTTAGGTGGGTGGTATATGGATTCGCCTTCTTCAAAATTTAGTGGAGCCATCATGAGGATCCTTCCTAGGTGTTAACCTGATAGGAGGAACCTGGTTTGATACCAATTGTTAGTTTGTATGGATCCACCAAATCTCAGAGTACCTGGTCCCCAACAAGTTCCTGCTGAGAGTACTTAATAAATCAGTAAGTAAACGAGGCAGAGGATTTTTACGTGGAAAAATCCCGCATAGGGGGATCAAAAAACCACGACCTACCTTGTAGGCTTTTAACTTCACTAACTTGTAATCTTACCTGTTACAAGCCACTTTACAATTCTCTCGATTGCAACGACTTCAAACTAACTTGCAGTACCTTTACCACAAGCCACTTTGTGACAATCCTAGTTACTAAGGCTTTTTTTCACTTGTGGTGCTGTCACCACAAGCCACTTTATAACCCTATGATTACAAAGACTTTTCTTTATGACTAAATCTAGCCACAACCTAAACTCAACGAGTCTAAGGATTTACAAGAGGGTTCCTAATCAGTAAAACTTCTAAGTAAGAGATTTAGGAGATATTTTAAGTGCAATAACAAGGTTACAACTCAACTAGGACAGCAATAATCAATCGTTTAGGAACTGGTCCATAGTGGCTTTCAACCTTGTTCTTCAAGCTTGAAAGAATGATCTTTTCTGTTTTTGCTTGATGCTTGAGTGAATGAATATGAAACCTATTTGTGATGTTTTGTATAAAAGCCCATTTGGTACAACTTGATCACATCACTTGAAATGATGTGAGTACTTTGTTTGGTTAGAGAATGAGTGGGCTGTCAGTGTGATACAGTGCGACAGAAACAGTACCGCCAGTCACTTCAGTTCCAGCTGTGTCCAAATGACTTTGTGCTGCTATATAGGAACCGCAGAAACATTAGGTCCTTATTTGGTTCCTAGCTCCTGCACGTGTAGTAATTCATTTTTTACTGGAGTCCATTGGATTTTGTAGCAGTCCCGAGTAGGTCGGGTTCCCTAACTGGTTCTTACAGGAAAGTTTGTTAGATCATCAAAACATAAAGCAAGATTATTTAAGATCTATCATAGTTCCACCAACCTCCTGATAAGGTGGATAGCTTCCGTAATAGAACGACCCGGCATGAACCGAAATTGGTTTTCCGATATAGACACCGCCTTCCTTATCCTCCCTTCCACCACCCTCTCCCAAACTTTCATGGTATGACTTAGTAACTTGATACCCTAATAGTTGTTAAAATTCTGGATATCCCCTTTGTTCTTGTGCACCGGAACCATTGTACTCCATCGCCACTCATCAGGCATCCTCTTTGTCCTGAAGATAATATTAAACAACCCAATTAGCCACTCTTAGTCTGCTCTACCCGTATATCTCCAAAACTCTACTGGAATCTCGTCTGGTCCGATCGCTTTTCCCCGACTTATCTTACCCATTGCACCCACGACCTCCTCAAACTTAATGCTCCTACAGTACCTAAAGTCTTAGTGACTCCCAAAGCGCTCTAACTGCCCTATCACGATGTTTCTACCCCCTCTTCATTCAGAAGTTTATGAAAGTACGACTGCCATCTTTGCCTAATTTGGGCCTCTTCCATCAATACTCGATCGTTCTCGTTTTTGATGCACCTCACTTGATCCAGGTCGCGAGCCTTCTTCTCTCTCGCTTTGGCCAACTGAAATAACTTCTTGTCCCCACCTTTGCCCCCAAGTTCCTCATAAATCCGACTAAAAGCAGTAGTTTTAGCCTCCGTGATCGCAAATTTTGCCTCCTTTCTAGTCTCCTTATAGCTTTCTCTATTTGCTCTCCTCTGCTCCTCGTCGGTGCTCTCTACTAACTTAATGCAAGACGCTTTATTGGCTTCCACTTTACCTTGGACCATATCATTCCATCACCGATCACCTCGGTGCTCGCTAGATTAACCTTTAAAACTCCCAACACCTTTCTTGCTACCTCTCTTATATAGTCCGTCGTCACCGTCCACATAGCTCTAACGTCCCCACCACTTTTCCTGGCACCCATATTCGTCAGCCGCTCTACCAACTCCTACGCATTATCCTTAGACAAAGCTCCCCACCTGATCCTCGGCTGACCCCGTAGAAACCTCTTCTTCCTTTTCATCAAGATACTGATGTCCATCACTAGGAGCCTATGTTGAGTTGCAAGGTTCTTACTCGAGATCACCTTGCAATCCTCGCATAATCCCCTATCACACCTCCTGAGGAGGAGATAGTCAATTTGAGTCTTTGCCACCATACTCCGGAAAGTAACCAAATGTTCCTCCTTCTTTGGAAACGTAGAGTTCACGATCACCAACTCAAAAGCTCTAGTGAAATCCAACAGTGAGGTACCACATCCTTTCCTATCACCAAAGCCGAAGCCACCGTGCACCTCACCATAGCCACCAGCAAATGACCCAATATGACTATTGAAATCCCCTCATATGAATAACTTCTCTGTAGGAGGAATACCCCGCACCACCTCATCCAGCGCCTCCCAGAAGTGCCTTTTAACCTCCTCGTCCAAGCCCATTTGCGGTGCATAAGTGCTAATGACATTCAGAGTGCTCCCTCCAACTACTACGTTAATCGACATCATTCTTTCATTAACCCGTCTAACCTATACCACCCACTCTCTAAACTCCCTATCCACCAAAATACCCACCCCGTTCTTGCCCTTCACGACTCCGGAGAACCACAATTTATACCCGTCTACATTCCTCACCTTCGATTCTACCTAGCTAGTCTCCTGCACACACGTTATATTGACGCTCCTCTTCTGGAAAATCTTTGCCAACTCTATAAACTTACCCGTCAACATCCCTATATTCTACGATCCAATTCTCAACCTACGGGCTACCTTGTTCCCTTTACCCTTTTTGGGCCCCATCCCACCCTTGACCCTTGCTCTACCCCCCTCCCTACCACCCGACATCCTCGAGGACATGACCCTACTCTGCCATTACAAACCACAGTCTCTATATCTGTGAAGCTCTAAAAATGAAAAGGAGAAAAAAATACCACATAGAACAACAAACGGAGAAAATAGTAACTACAAGCTCACTAGACTGACTAGATTAGTACGAAATACTACATCAATAAAGTAATTAACATAGGGGACATAGAAACAAGAGGCGAGAGGTACCAATTACCGTGAATAGTACCTAGAACTCTCGACTTGTTATACTCCCGATGCTGCGGAACCCAGCGTATAGCTGTTATTCTACTGCTTGTGTGTGTGCACCTTCCAAAAGCGATACCTGCAAAATATGCAAACACTTACTGACCCAAGAGAATAGGGGAGAAAAAAACCAGAAAAATAATGGATTGGAGGATATCAATCACTGAATGAACTAATTATTAATTACTGAACTGTTAATAAAACCACAATGGTTTTAAAGAATATGAACAATCTGGTTATCCAATGACAATATCTTCTGGCAAATCTTGACTCTGCCAAATTTCAAACCGTAACTGTGGTTGAATCTTTCCTTTTTAAAATTTCAACCTACCTTGAAATATTATCAGAAAACTGCACCAAATTCACCTTCTTTTGCAGAATCTCAACAATCGATCAATGCGTTCTCTTAAAAAAAACCTTCGGTTTTCTATGTTTCTTCTGCTTTTTATGAAAATTAAACAGAATTAGGGAAACATAAAAGTCAATCAATATGTTAAAAATAGTTATAATTTAGCATAAAATATTTATATATTTTCCCTTGTTCACACCGAGTTTTGCTACTGTATTCATGAATACATTAGCTTAAATACATCGAATACACTCTAGCAAAACTGGAAACATAACTATAGGAAGTAATATAGTAAATGATAGCTACAACTAGCTAATAACCACTAAACAATAGTGGTTTGTGAAAATTTCTCAAAAAAATAAATTATAAGCATCAAACTGCAAGAAACCCATTGGTAATGGAGGTTTTGGTGGTAGCTATGGAAGAAAAAAGGAAAAATATGTGTATGAAAAAGGAAGAAGAAAAAAGAAAAATAATAAAAATAATTATTTCTTGTATTTCTGACATGGTGCTGATGTGGCACGCGCATGTGGAACACCTCACACCATAAAAGTGGTATTATGCTTCGCAATGTGGTATAAAATTTACTTTGGACAAGGATAGGGTGGTAATATGGCACCCGCAAAGGTTAGGTGTGAAACTGAATTTTTGGAGAAGTAGAGGTGCATTTTATGTACGGAAAAGGTCCAAATACCCCCCCTGAACTTTACGATAAGGTATATATATAACCTTCGTTAAAAGTTTAACCCATATCCAACCTTGCCGTTACACTATTGGCCCGGATACCCCCTGGACTTTACGATAAGGTCTATATATAACCCTTATTTTTTTAACAAAATATTTTTTTTGTAAAAACTAAAAATTATTTGTTGAAACTAATTTCTTCAGTTCTTAAAAAACAATTTTTTTTCCTGTTTTTACAACAAAAAAAAATAGTTTTTACAAATTTGTTTTTCCAGTTTTTACAAAAAAAATCTTTAAAAAACTAAAGAATGAAGAAAAAAATATTTTTCAAAAGCGAAAATAATTTGTTGAAAATATTTTATTCAGTTTTTAAAAAATAAAAATATTTTTTAAAAAACTGAAAATATTCTAATTCCTCTGTTTTTATATTTTTTTCATTTTTTACAAATATGTTTTTACAAAAAAAATATTTGTTAAAAAAATAATTTTTGCAATTTTTTTAAAGTTTTACAAAAAAAAATTAGAACATTTCCAAAAGAAAAAGAAATTTCTTTTTGTGAAACTTTAAAACAATTGCAAAAATTATTTTTTTAACAAAATATTTTTTTTGTAAAAACTGAAAAAAAATATAAAAACAGAGGAATTAGAACATTTTTGGTTTTTAACAAATATTTTATATTTTTAAAAATTGAATAAAATATTTTCAAAAAATTATTTTCGCTTTTGAAAAATATTTTTTTTCTTCATTTTTCAGTTTTTTTAAAGATTTTTTTTTGTAAAAACTGGAAAAACTAATTTGTATTTTTTTTTTGTAAAAATAGAAAAAATCATTTTTTAAGAAAATATTTTCGTTTTTTAAGAACTGAAGAAATTATTTTCAACAAAATATTTTTAGTTTTTACAAATATATTTTTACAAAAAATTTTTTTATTAAAAAAACGAGGGTTATATATTGACCTTATCGTAAAGTCCAGGGGGGTATTTGGCTCCATTTAAAGTCCGGGGTTATCCGAGCCAATAGTGTAACGGCAAAATTGGATATGAGCCAAACTTTTAACGAGGATTATATATATACCTTATCGTAAAATTTAGGGGGTATTTGGACCTTTTGCGTTTTATGTATGATCCACATAGATATTCTCAATGTCCAATACTGCCGAAGCCATTACCCTACATTAATAATGCAAATCCCTGCACCAATCAGTAATAATGCAAATCCCTGCACCAATCAGTAATAATCGTAACTATCTCTGATTTTAACAAATTTTCCAGGGTAAAAAAGGAATTACCTGTTTGTCATAAAAAAAATGTCCTTTTTTTCGAATTATTTGTTCAAAAATGTGTTTGTCAAAATGTTTAAAATTTTTTCGAAAATAATTTTTTCAAAAATTAATTAGTGATTTTGATCGCTTTTCCAAAATTTTCAAACTTTTTTCTAACTCACAGAATAATAATATTTTTTCAAATAAAATACATATTCAAATATAATTTCAAATTTCAAATACTATTTTTCAATCTAACTCCAATGTTTTCAAAATATTAGTACAATTTTTATGTCTTGCGTACTAAATTAAAAATATTTTTTCCCGTTATTTTATTCTTATAGAAAGTGCTCTTATGTCGAAGTGAAGCAGTAGCTGACTGTCCTGGTCGCTCACTCGTTCCTATGGCCAATGGAGCCAACAACTCCGACGCTGAAACACCATTTCTCGGTGAAGTCGTTGAATGCTTCGTGGACTTTAAGGGTCATCAGGTGGTCCGGTCCAAATCGGGTGGATGGAAATCCGCATACTTCATCATTGGTAATCAACTTGAACAAACTTTACCATCTATGTCTCTTAAAGCAGCAAACAATTCCTTATTGGATTGCATTTTTGAAACAACAACTAATTCTTAGGAGTGGAAGTGGCGGAGAGATTTGCATATTATGGTATAAGTTCGAATTTGATAAACTATTTGACGGGTCCACTTGGCCAGTCAACGGCGACGGCGGCGGCCAATGTAAACGCCTGGTCAGGAACCGCGTTCCTTTTGCCGCTACTGGGTGCGTTTATTGCAGATTCCTTTTTGGGTCGGTACCGTACAATTATTATTGCCTCTCTGCTCTATGTTCTGGTTGGTACTCCTTACTCTGCAATTTTTGCTTTGACATGGTTGTACTTTGTGTTTGATTTGTAGTACTTTATTTTGTGGCGCTGGTTTGCTGATTTATGATTACTAGATAGGATGTTCATGGCATAAGACTTATTTTGAATGGATCTTGTATTAATTACAATGCGAATCCAATCTACAAAATCTATACTCCCTCTCTTTCATTTTATAGGACACTTTTTCATTTTTCGTCCGTCCCCAAAAAGTTGACACCTCTCTATATTTGAAAGAATAAGTGCCAAGTTTAATTGTGACAAATGTAAACTAAAAAAAAATCCTAGTTTTACAAGAACTTGCTTTACTGCAATCGGAAAGACACCCTTTTTGAGCTAACTTCTTGGACTTCATGGTTTAATTAGTCAAAATACAAAAGAAACGACAGGAGGGGGGATGATAGGCTTACCGGGCTAGGGAACAGCAGACGGGTAACAAGAAAGGAAAAGGAAGAGGAAAGATTTGTAACATGTCATGGTGCTAAGGATTTCATCCTCAAATTTTCCTACACTTAAAACGATATAAGTCTCGAGTTTAGTCATTCAGTACTGCAACTTGTAGCTTAGTTATTGACTTATTGCTCATATTATTTACAATGGGTAGAGAAACAAGATAAAGAATTGACTACTTTTTTCAGATGATAAAGAATTGACTAGTTTTTGGCTCAAGAATAGAAAAGTAAAATAGCATGCAGCAATAGCCACGTAAACTTTTAGAATGCTCTTAACTTCTGACATGATGCACTAACTGTTACGTAACGCCTTCCTGATGTTCTTTGGAAGGGCAACGTAAGGCTAGACAACCGATGTAAGTGCGATTGCTATCCGCCAATGAGGTCCCCTCCGCACGCTAGACTAGATTGTCAGTGCCATGCGGGAAAACCAATGTCACGAGCAATTGTGGAAGCTGAGAGTGAATTGGGTTTTGAATGATGATGATGATTTTATTGATGAATGAAAGCTGATTACAAAAGATGCAGTGTCGAAGAGGAGAGACACCAGTACAGAGAATTAATTGCTAGAAAATGTTTGAATGCTTAGTCCCCCCTAATAATGCTTAAAAAAAATAAACCGAAGTTACATGGCTTGCCCTAATAAAGCTGTAGGAGCACACTGACTGAAAATGATGTAAACTAGCCTAGAATTACAATGAAAAAGGACTTAGTTTATTATAATGTAGAAACAAGTCCGATGGCAGCAACTTTGTCTTGCGGGTCACGATCTGCGCACGCGGTGCTGTGGGCGCGCACGACACTTGTTGTGTTCGCCTGAGGCTGGGCGCTGGCACTTGGCATCAGGGTCTGTGCGCGGGGCGCTGCTGGAATGGACCTGCAGCTAGGCGCTGGCGAGGCATCAAGATCTGCGCGCGCAGCATTGTCAGGGCGTGTGGCGCTGTTGTCATTGACCAGCCGTTGGGTGCTGGTGAGAGGCATCGGTGAGGCGACAGAGGCACATGCGCGCTTGTCACTTGGCGCAGCCAAGACCACAGGGCCGACCATGGTGCTAGGCATTGTGAGGCTTGCTAGGCCGCCATGGGGCGCGACCAAGGGGTCATGGAGCGTGTTTGGAAAGCAGCCCATGACATTCTCCCCCACCTGAATTGGCACCGTCCTCGGAGCCTTATCAGGATGATGATGATGATGTTGATGATGATTGTTCTGGAGGTTGAGGGTTGGGAGGTCTGCGCTCCTTTGTTCTTTGAGCTTACTGACTGGGAGGTCTGCGCCCCTCTATTCTTTGAGCTTGCTTTGGTAGCGAAGCAATGATTTCATGCGGCTGACATGGAAGACTGGATGGATCCTCCACCAGGATGGAGTGGAGTTTTCACCTGGTATGTCGACTTCCCAATGCGTTTTTCGATGGACAGGGGCCCGATGTATTTTTGTTGCAGGCGAGGGTCATGGGTCCTCTCTGCAAACAAATATTGCTTTGGGATGCATGTCATTACTTTGTCCCTTGTTTGATGATGAGCAAAGCAAAGATTATTTTCGGTGAACCTTTTTGCTCGCTCCTGGGCTTTGACGAGATAGCTCCGCACTATCCCCATGTTGCGCTTCCATTCGCTCGAGAAGTTGGCAGCTCGAGGAGATTTCGGCATGGTTGATGCATTTCCTGTTTGCGGGATAAGCGGTTGCTGTCTGATAACAATTTCAAAAGGACTTTTGTTTGTATGAAGGCTCTTTTGAGAATTGAAACACAGTTGAGCAGCATCCAAGAGTTTCACCCAATGCTTCTGTGATCCGGTTGCAAAGTTGCGGAGATATATCTCCAGCATGTCATTGAACCGGTTTGTCTGGCCATCCTATGGTGGATGGATATTTGAGTTGTGACTCAATGTTGACCCAAAGCACCTGAAGAAATGGGTTCAAAAGTTGCTAGTGAAACGTGAGTCGCGCCCACTAACAATGTGTTTGGGCATGCCCCAATGTTTGACGATGTGCGAGAAGAAGAGTTGAGCTCTATCTTCTCCTGAGATGTTTTGCACGGCTATATGAGGGTTGCATAGTTTGAAAACTGATCTATGACAACCAAGATGGATGCAAGATTCCCGACTTGGGGCAATCCTGTGGTGAATCTGAGGGAAACGCTTTCCCATGGTCTATGCGGGACATGTGATGGCTGTATGGATCCCGCTTGTGATGAGTGATCCGACTTATCCTTGTGGCATGGCTGACAAGTCTTCACACGCTGAGGAGCGTCACCCGCGTGTGGTTGATGACCTGATGGTTGTTTGTTGTTGCGAATGGTAGCCGGAACTGCGGGTTCCTGTTTGTTGACTACCTTTTCTAACTGTATGGCCGAGATGTTTCCGGCGGCCATCTTTATAGGAAAGCATGGTATGGTGCAGGGCTTGGCCCCGTTTTCTCCCATCATCAGGAGCATGTTGGCATATGGTACCGATATGGTGTTGGTTTGCCTCATGAACTCCAAACCCACTATCATGTCGAAGTCATCTATGATTGCGATGCACAGGTCGATGCTTCCTTTTGTATGGGCCAAGTTTCACTGGGACATTTGTAGCTGTTCCGCCCAATGTCTGGGGTGGCGAGTTGATGGCCTTGACGCGACCTTTACTCTTCTCGACAACTAGACCAAGGCGCTCTACCTGAGTTGAATACAAGTAGTGTTATGGGTAGCACCCGTGTCTATCAGTGCGTGAAGGGGCTGTCCATTCACTTTCAATTCGGCGGACATTAGGGTCCTCGCTTGATTAGGAGTTTCTTCGTCCATCTTTTCCTTCCCCTTCTTAGTGATTGGGGCTGAGATTTTCTTAGGAGGACATGTACCGATCCCCGCTAAGACATTTGGGATAGAGCCAACAAGTCCATTGAAGGTGCCTACCTGGTCCGCATCTGATGTGTTTGATGCATCTAACTCATCCTTGACAGTTTGATGAGCATTGATCTTTATGTTTGGGCATTCATTGTTCCAATGTATCCCGCCGCAATGACAGCATTCTGAGGGAGGCTTTCTCCCCTGATTGTTGTTGATGGATGCAGCACTTTTGTTGTTGGAGGGAGGAGTTTTAGTTTTGGGTGCACTCTGATCTCCCCCACTTTTGCTTGGGCCAGCATTGCTAGAGTGGTTCCCGTTGAATCCCCCTCGGACAGGCGGCTGGGGCCTGTCGTTCTGAGTTCCCAAGTGATAGTCGCCAAGGCATTCTACAGCTTGAATGGCCTTGGGCAGGGTGTCTACCCGTTGTCTCTGTAGTTCTATACGGGCATGAGGTTTCAAACTTTCTATGAATGCGAAGAGTTTGTCTTTGGACCCCATGTCGCGTATGTTTAGCATGAGTGCGGAGAATTCGCGCACGTAGTCCTGCACTGACCTGGTGTGGCATAGCTCCCGTAGCTTTCTCCTTGCATTGTATTCCACATTTTTGGGGAAGAACTGCAGGCGTATGGCTGCCTTCAATTCATCTCATGTCTGGAGAGTATTTTCACCGGCCCTGGTGGCTTCATATTTGACCCGCCACCAAAGTTTGGCATCGCCCTGAAGATACATGGAAGCAATTGTTACCTTTTTGGATTCTTCCAAATGACCCACGGCATCGAAGTATTGTTCGGTGTCAAAGATGAAGTTTTCCACTTCTTTAGCATCCCGGGATCCGTCGTATGGCTTTGGCTCCTGTATCTTAAGTTTTTGTGGAATGGGGGTGAGGTTTGTTGCACCCCTGATATGGTTGTCGCCTCCTCGAAGCAGGCTGTGTAAGGCAACATTGACAACATTGAGTTGGCCTGTCAAGTCGTCTATGGTTTGCTGCACGGCAGTTATTCTGTCTGCCTCTTGTTCTCGATGGGCTAAATCGTCGGCACGCTCCTGTTGGAGGTCCTCAAATTTGCCATGAATATTGGCAGTTTCAATGGCTTCCGTTTGCCGGTCATCCTCAGAGTCGCGACTGATGTTTGCAATGTCATTTTCGGCCTGCCGCATTCTGCGGTCCAGGTCGTCATCCAACCTTTGCACTAGGTTGGTGCTTAGATCAAGCATCGTATTTACGATGGGTCGTAATCGGTCAACCGTCTTTTCTAGGGATGCTAGACGCTCCCCATGATTCACCATGGTCAGAAATGGTGATGATGGCAAATGTGTTCCCTCATCTAATGTCGAGCATAGGCTCTGATACTAACTGTTATGCAACGCCTTCCTGATGTTCTTTGGAAGGGCAACGTAGGGCTAGGCAACCGATGTCAGTGCGGTTGCTGTCCGCCAATAAGGTCCCCTCCGCACGCTAGACTAGATTGTCAGTGTCATGCGGGAAAACCAATGTCACGAACAATTGCGGAAACTGAGAGTGAATTGGGTTTTGAATGATGATGATGATTTTATTGATGAATGAAAGCTGATTACAATAGATGCGATGTCGAGGGGGAGGGACACCAGTACAGAGAATTGATTGCCAGGAAATGTTTAAATGCTTAGTCCCCCTAATAATGCTTAAAAAAATAAATCAAAGTTACATGACTTGCCCTAATAAAGCTGTAGGAGCACACTGACTGAAAATGATGTAAACTAGCCTAAAATTACAATGAAAAAGGACTTAGTTTATTACAATGTAGAAACAAGTCCGATGGCAGCAACTTTGTCTTGCAGGTCAGGGTCTGCGCGCGCGGTGCTGTGGGCGCGCGCGACACTTGTTGTGTTCGCCTGAGCCTGGGCGCTGGCAGTTGGCATCAACGTCTGTGTGCGGGGCGCTGCTGAAATGGACCTGCAGCTAGGCGCTGGCGAGGCATCAGGATCTGCGCGCGGCATTGTCAGGGCGCACGACGCTGTTGTCATTGACCAGCCGCTGGGTGCTGGCGAGAGGCATCGGTGGGGCGACAGAGGCATATGCGCGCAGCCAAGACCACGGGGCCGACCATGGCGCTAGGCATTGTGAGGCTTGCTAGGCCGCCATGGGGCGCGGCCAGGGGGTCATGGGGCGTGTCTGGAAAGGAGCCCATGACATTAAACGAATTGGCTATTTGGCTTCGACTGTGAAAAGATCCACACTTCCGAACAACAATATTTCTGGGTGGAAGGATCTCTAGAATTGCATTTATTGGCCTACTGGTACCTTCAACTTGAAGTCTTGAACCACTCTACATGTTGGAGTTTCTTCAGTCACTGGGCTGAAACCTGTCCATTTTCTCCCTCACTGTCCTCGTCAAGTAGCACAACACCTTCCTCACTTTCCAGTTCCCAAGCTTAATCTTCAACCACGATAAGTGTGATGAAAAGAATGATCAGATCAATACTATACCACTTGAATGAGTGAATTTAGCTTTGGCATGATATTGTATGATCATGGACTCGTGTTGCCTAAAAATTCCTGACATTCTGTATGTGGAATCTGCTATTATCCATTTGCAAAAGAATTTAGTGCTTTTCATTGGAAATGGTAACAGTATATTGATTCGGGTCCTGGTACTCATTAACTGCAGGGACTTTGCTTCTTGACTGTTTTAGCTGTTTTCCCTTTCAACTCTTCTGATTGCCAAAATCCTGATACTATCAAGGCATGTTCACCTCCTGAGGATCCAAGTTATATTATTTTTCTTTGCTCTGTATCTGGTAGCATTTGCACAGGGAGGTCACAAGCCTTGTGTACAAGCTTTTGGAGCAGACCAGTTTGATACACAAGACCCAGAAGAATGTAAAGCCAAAAGTTCATTTTTTAATTGGTGGAATTTTGGATTATCTGCTGGTGCCCTGGTGGCAATATTAATTTTGAGTTACATCCAAGACAATCTTAGCTGGGCTCTTGGATTTGGAATTCCCTGTATTGTAATGGTTCTTGCACTTGCTGTTTTCTTATTTGGTAAATTCACTTACCGTATCCGTCAAATTTGTGATGAAAAGAAGGCATTTGTCAGAATAGGTGGGGTGTTTATAAATGCAACTAGGAACTGGCGAAGAACTACATCAGCAGTGTCCATGCCACTACAAGTGCAGGGTATTATACCACATGAAGGTTCTCAACGATTAAAGTACGTTGATCTACTGTTGTCATCTTGTTTGAACAAATTAAAGCTCTTGATTTTACGTTCATCGCTCATTTTGGAAATTAAATGGACAATAACTTTTAGATTTGTCACACACATTAGGATGGTTGATTATTTTGATGCAGCATAGTAGGTTTAACATGATTATTACTGCAAAATGAGAGTTTTGACTCCCAAACATGTCCTAGATTAGGGTAATAGACTCGTAAGGCTCCACTGTTAACCTTTCAAGAGATGACAGAGTAAACTGAGTTCCCCTAGACACTGGATAACAGTACTTCCTGAAGATGTCCATATGTGACTTCCAAAATATTGAGTTTGGTATTGACAGTGCAGTCCAGTGCTGTAGTTGATACCACAATGAAGTATTTTGTATGCTCTTTCGTTTCAACTGAAAGATTTTTATCGACTGCAATCAAGAACATATCTTTCAACTTGACGAATTTTTATTCATCACAGGTTCCTTCACAAAGCATTGCTTATACCTGAGGGTTCCAAGGACAATAATAGTGTTTGTAGCTTCAATGAGGTTGAAGAGGCTAAATCAGTTATTAGATTGATCCCAATTTGGAGTACATGTTTGGTGTATGCCCTTGTGTCTTCACAGACATCTACTTTGTTCACCAAACAGGGTGTTACGATGGACAGATCTATTGGTTCAATCCTTAAAATCCCAGCTGCTTCTTTGCAGTGTTTTCTTGGCATTTCTACAGTTTTCCTCATTCCTATATATGACTGTATTTTAATTCCTCTAGCAAGATCTATAACTAGGAAACCTTCGGGCATCACAATGCTTCAAAGGATTGGAACGGGAATTTTCGTATCTATACTTGCCATAGTAACTGCAGCAATTGTTGAGAAGATTCGTCTACAAACTGCTCTGGAGTATGGGCTGCTTGATAATCCAAAAACAACTATTCCCATGAGCATCTGGTGGTTAATACCTCAGTACCTACTCTATGGAATATCTGAGATATTTACCTTGGTTGGTCTGCAGGAGTTCTTCTATGATCAGGTGCCTGTAGAGCTGAGAAGCGTTGGTCTTGCTTTGTATCTCAGCTTAGCTGGTGTAGGAAACTTCTTGAGCAGTTTTCTCATCTCTTTTATTGCGAAAGCCACCGCCAAAAACGGTCAGGATAGTTGGTTCTCAGACAACTTGAATCGAGCACATCTTGATTACTTCTATTGTCTTCTTTCTGGACTCTGTGTTTTGTCTTTCGCTTTATACTTGTACTTTGCAAGGTCTTATATCTACAAAAATGGAAGTGTTATATGAAAGATGTACTATGGGACAACTTTGTTCATTGAGAATTTAAAGTGAAAATGTTGAACTGACTTGGTCATGTTTTTGGTAGTCGGCCTAGTGATTGTTTAATACTGCACGCTGCATCTAGGAATTACACTAGGAGTTACACTAGGAGGTTACAACCCTTGTTTCTTTGGAGGAGTTATAAGTCCAATTTCTCTTTTTTTCTTTTCAAATCCGAGAATACCTTGTGGCCTAACTTTAATGTGCTTACAGGTCCGGAATTCGAAAGGTTATGGGCTCGTCTCTATATCTTGCTCCCACTAAAATACCAGGTTTCAATACAAGGTTCAAACTTGTGATATATATCTAACCTTTATTTTAAGCACGACCATTGAATCAAATCCTT